>JASAMV010006694.1:0-24995 GCA_030248065.1 Rhynchonema sp. JSB1_4
GGGCGTTGGGCTTCTGATGATCATCGTTAAATATGTGTGTTAAAAACAGCATAAACTTTATATAACCGGGAACCTTTATTTATTTCCTTGATACAACCTGTAAGCACGAAATTTTTTGCCAAATGATACAACCGGCAGTAGCTGAAAAAATGCTCCCGTGCACGTCTGACTAATGGTTTAAACAATGCAGGTTGACAGCATACGCAGTTGGCCAAAGTTTGAAGAAGACTTTTCCCCACTTTGTTGAAAATTTGAAAATTTTGCGGAAAAAAACCGATCATTCCCGTAGGCTGAGGTTTTTTCATGAACTTTCGTCAAAACGGTTTTTTTCCATCCGCCAGTACACCACACGGGTCATTTTTAGTCGTCAGGTCGGTAACATGTGCACTTGTCAGTCAGGGGCACACACACATGCACTGTACACAGCTGTGACGTTCAGCTGAACCAACGTGTCATGCAGTGTTTCCATGGCCACACCGTGACCGGACTTTAACGTTTCGTGTTCTCAATTCACAAATCGTGGAAAGTTTTCCATCTTTTTGTTGCCATATTCTGCAACAATCACAGTGTCCACGTGTGTGCGTCCCCCATTGAATGGTGTTGACCTGCGGTGATGACACGTCGCATTGATGCGATACTCGCAAACGCTGCTCAAGAGAATCGAAACTTTAAAGAACAGATGGATACGGACTGGGCCAGCGAACCAACTGGATCAACAAGCGGACGCAAAAGGGCTGCTTGTCCATACAGTCCGAACAACGTGATTGAACACCCAAACTAAACAAACATCCCACTCCCACTGGTGACTGATCTGGAGCTATTGCAACATTTCGATGGCTGAGTGTCCTCGCTTGCGTCGTAATTTGGTTATGTGATGAATTTATCACATGTAGCTGACGTAGGTCTCAATTGGGCCGGGCCGGGATTTTCGGGGTTTTGGGTTGTAACCCGGCCCGACTGAGACTTCTGCTTCAGAAGGAGACTTAAAGGTGCTGGTTAACATACCCTTCGACCGCGCTTTATCCGGGGGGTAGCCTATATAAACAAAGTTTGGACATCGTGTTACTCGACCCTAATCCTGGTGAGCCGATCGGTCTCGGCTTCCCGCCGTTTCACTGCCTCTTTCAAGTTTGCCCTCGCTGAAAACGAAAAAAAAAAAAAAAAAAAAAAGGGGGGGGGGGCCGAGCAGGCAGTTTCCAAGTTTTGACACCAGAGTGAGAGAAACCTCCAACAGCGCGCCGAAAACCGCAACGCACAATAGCTGTTGAAATGTCCGCATTGTTGAATAAAAATCAAAGGCTTTCAAAAAACTGGCCAAAAAAAAATTAGGATTTTCTACTCGTATAATTTTAAGCATCCGTGGTGAATGAAATAATTCTTGCCAATTACAAATAAAAAAATCCTCTTCTTATCTAGCCTTTTGTTTGAGCCCCCCCCCCCCTTCAAACCCTACACAGCTCACACTATCTTTACCACAACACCCGCAGGGCAGCTCATTTCCATAGCGCACAGATATAAAAGCTTGCCAGCAGTGAAACATTGCTGTGTTGTCGCTGTGCCGGCTGTGTGTTGTCGTTGTGTGTGCGCTGTGAATGGTTGCCTTGCGCATGTTGTGGGCATCGGTGATCTGCGTAGGGTTTTGAAGCTGTACAAATACAAAAAACTTGATAATTAGAGGATTTTTATTTGTAATTGGCAAATGTTTATTAAACTTACAATGCTTAAAATTATACGAGTAGAAAAACCGAAATGGCCAGGTTTTTGAAACCTTTTATTTTTTTATTCAACAATGCGGACGTTTCAACAGCTATTGTGCATTGCGGTTTTCGGCACACTGTTGGAGGTTTCTCTCACTCTAGTGTCAAACTTTGAAACAGCCTATTCGTGTCACAGCAGCGTTTCAAATTTTTTCAGTTTTTTTCACAAGAGGGGCAAACTTCAACGTGGCCGTGAAACATCAGGAAGCAACCAATCGGCTCACCAGATTAGGGTCGAGTAACACGATGTCCAAACTTTGTTTATATATACTACCCCCCAAGATCAAGCGCGGTCGAAGGGTTGTTAACCAGCAGCTTTAAAGGGGGCCTTTCGCATTTCAAACCGCCGTCAAACTTTGCACGCATTTGAATATTGTTCAGGGCGTTATTAAACTCTCACGCACCAAGAACCCAATCCTGCAGCATTCGACCAGGAGATGCACTTTAAGTAAGAACATCCGGGAACAAAGTGTGCGGCGGACCAGCCCAATTTATACCTGCGCATTCAGGCAAACTGCTTGATCAAAAAGGTGTCAAGGCGAATGAAGATTTCGATTAGATTTCGAATTTCAACGAATTGTTCCAGCGCGACAAGCAGACCTTGAAACATTTAGCAACCACGCATGAACAATTCGTTGCAATTCGAAATAAAAGAAAAGCGAAATTCTATAGTGAGGCAGGGGCAAATATCGTACGAAACATTCTGCGCCTTGACCACCCTTGTCATCAGGCGAGTTGCCTGAAAGCGCAGGTAGAAATTGGGCTGGTCCACATTTGATTTTGTTCCCGGATGTTCCTCTTGAAGCGCATCTCCTGGACGCATGCTGAACGTTAGACCTCCGGTGTGTTTGACTTTTATGACGCCTTGACCACTGTCTAAATACATGCGAGGCTTGAAGGGGGTTTGAAATGCGAAAGGCCCCCTTTAACGCCTAACTATACTTCGTTCTCTCAGAGAACAAAGAACAAATTCACGCGCGCTGATTGGCTGTTGAACATACGTGGACCAATCAGCGCGCGAGAATTTGTTCTCTGGAAGAACGAAGTGTAGTTAGGCCTTTATTGTACCCCAAAACTCAAATATATATTTTCACCTGATGAGTTTCTTCTAAGTTGATATTATCATCTGTTTGCATCTCTTTTATTCTTTCCCCGCTTGACCCATGACTGTTTTTGTGCATTTTCCTGTCTAAAGTTTGATCTCTTGCTTTTCGCATACTCCTGTAAAAACTGCAAATGGCGCGCATTTACGGTATTGTTTGTTGTATACGTTAATTTTGTACCATGAATGCTCATGGTTGTTTCTGCTGTTGAGCTTTCCGCCGGTTTTAGACCGCATATTTATCTACAGTATGTCCCAGTTATCGAGTTAGTGATATATAGCTGTTATCGAGTTTTGTTGACAAAAAAGTGAATAACGGAACGGAACCCCTATTTGGATAAAGCTCAGTTTCTTGTATTTCAACATTATATTTGCCACTCTTCGTCTGTGAAAAAGTGCCATGCGACATGAGTGACAATGGAGGTGTTTATACTAGTATAAACGAAAAGAGCTCGCGTCCTTCACTTCGCTCTCAGCAGGGTTATTGTCAAAACAAAGTGAAAAATCTTCAACAGTATAATTTATGGTTTCTGGAAATTTAATAAGTACCGGAGTTTTCGACTTAATTTTCTAGACAACGAAGTTTTCTTAACTCATTTTCATTGATTCCATGCAGTTACGTCAGACGTGACGCGTGAGGTTACGTCAGTGGGTAAAGTGACATGTTACGGCAGAAAAAGGGTTTTGATGGCGTGGCCTCAGGGCCCGCTACCCGAATTCGGCCACACGCGGGCAAGTTGTACAAAATGGAAATGCGCAACAGAAGGCAGAAGTTTTATATCCCTGTTAGGTAATGATAAAGCCTTTGAGTGCGAAATAACGAATATTTTATTTACCTTATAGCTGATACATCCCCGTTGTTCCTTTAGTCCTGCCAAGTACAATAACATGTTTTTCACAAGCACAGTATCTATTTCATGGCTTTCTGTCAAAAATTTTTTGTCAGCAGGCAAAATAACGAACCTATAATTTTCCAATGTATGTATTTCCGAAAAGATTGCAACTATATTGATACAGGTATTGAATCCTATGATTTCATTTTATCACTTCATCTTTATTCCAAGTATTTTTGCTTGAAACACGATTATCATAACTTGTGTTGAGTTGAGGTTTAAACCAATCAAATCAGGGTTGGGCAAAAAAAAAATTTTTTTTTTTAAAAAAATTTTTTTTTTAAAAAAAGGTTTTTGAAAAAAATTTTTTTTAAAAAAAAAATTTTTTTTTAAATTTTAGGGGGAACAAAATGTTCTAAAACGTCCAAAAATGGCCTTTTTGGGGGTTATTTTTGTCATTTTTTCTCAAGGGTCGAAAAATTTTCTTCACAAAATCACTTTTGGGGCATGTATTTGGTACCTAAGATACCCCAAATGATGTTATTATACCTTCCCGTAATACATGGGACACAGTATGCATGTGCCTACATGGTACTTCGATGTCATACCCCATCAGGTCGGTCATATACGACTGATTCAGCTACCCGACAAGTATTTCTGCCGCTTATATTCTCAATTCTGTGTGGTTTATGAGTGAATCTTGCTTATTCGGCCACAAACTGTTGTGTCCGATACCACAGAGCAGCAATCAGCGGTCCATATCAGGCACAGACTGTTGGATCGCACCGAAATGACGTAAACACCCTTGATAAGTGATGCAAACCAAGTCACAAAAGTGACTTGCCAATTAAAGTTGCATTTTTTTCGCGATTTTGCGCGTTTTTTAGGCAAATTTGGTAAAATTTCCCCGAATCTCAGACTTTTTAAAAAAAAACTTGTTTAAAAAAAAAATTTTTTTTCCAACCCTGAATCAAATAGTCAACCGATTAGGTACTTTGAGGGCTTTTGTGCAAGACCTGTTACCATAATCACATTTATCCCATCATATGACGGGCGTTTTTCCGTCGTACTGAAACAAATGAGTATATTTGTATGCCCGGAAAAGGGTAGCTGCACTGGTGCGCACGCGGGTATACGATTAATTTGCGAGGGAAAGTCACGAAATGCTGCCTGTAAGTACTGCACGCAAATTAATCGGATACACGCGTGCGCACTAGTGCAGCTACCCCTTTCCGAGAATTGTACTGTAATATTGCAAAGTGTTCAACATTCAATACAAAGTTGACAATCAAACTCACCCAAAATTCGGCGTCAACGCACACATACGGTTTCTGGCACCAGATCAAACGTTCCTCCGCGCTCAGTCGGGCGCATAATGCCGTAGTCGACTGGCACAATTGTGTCGGACCGCTACACGCGTTCTCTTTAGCGCAATCGCCTACAGCGATGAGTTACGGTTCATTACCACACTTATACATGGAGTTACGGTGGATGCTTCCTCGGATTATCCTAGGATACGGCAACTAACGGCTGTCTACGGAACCATAACAACGATAGGTAAAGTGTAAGGTTGTGCATCAGAGAACAAATGTGTGATTGGGCTGCGGTAAGGAATAAATACCGTAGCATTTGCTTGGTCTTGTCACGTACCGGCATCAATTGGTGTGCAACGCGCGCGATACGCGTAGAACGCGTCAAATACATTGCCGCCGATTCTGAGCCGTTCGTTGTAACATTGGTAGTTGGGCGGGCAGATAAATTCGACACCACACGGTCCTGCAACAATATCATCGTAGTTCTTCTGGTAAATGACAGTGCGTACATTAGTCTGCATGGGTACCCTCTGACAACCGAGCGTCAATTAGAGAAGGGCGTTTGTTGGCAACGGCGGGCTTTTAATTTTTTCAGGGTACGTCGAGATTCGTCATACTTGTACTGTATCTCAAGCAAATCACAAGATAAAGACTGACTGTTTCATGCGTAACAGACATGATGCCAAACGCTTTGTAATCGAATGGAAGAACCATCAAAGTTACAGTTTACCAATAAAGCAACTGGATGCAGGGATGGGATAAAAAAAGCAAAAAATCTTTTAAAAAAAGTTCGCCACTTTTTCGGTTTTTAAAAATTAGTAAAGTAAGTGCACTTTTTTATTATTTCACAATTTTTTTATTATTTTGCCCCTTTTTTCCTGTAAAGATGTTTTTGTGCACATTTCTGCAATTTTTTCTCAAAAAATCGCCTGCGGCACTTGTATTTCGCTTCGGTACAATGTCGTGACAATGTTAGACAGTCCGTGGCCCTACTCATGATGTGCGCATTTAGTTCTTCAAAAGGCAAATCTGCTTAAAGCACTATCGTGCAAAAGCCCCGGAGGTAACTAGCCGCGGGTTATGCAGCTGTTTTCATGTAACGTTACCTAAGAAATGCGCCACTTATTTTCCATTTCCGGGACTTATCATACTTCCTTACTTTTCATATCATACATACATATGGTGCACAGACTATCCGCAACACGAATTGTCACGTTATCGGGCTCTTCGTAAAAAAAACTAGCTACTGGCCGTTTGAAAAAAAATTTAAAATTTGAAAAAATTTAAAATTCAAAAAAGTTAAAAAAAGTTCGATAATCTAAATTTTTTTAATCCAACCCTAAATGCATGTGAATTTCTCTGAGTGAACTTGAGACTCGTATGTTTATTGGAGACTGTACGTTTCTTGGAGACGGGCGTCTATTAGACGAAATGCGGTATGTGTTTGACAAGCGCCCTGTTGTTGGTAGTATGCAAGAAAATAACTCTGAGACTACAACCGTACCTTTGCCAAGCGTCCATCAGCTATATTTATTATTGTTCGCTGTCGTTGTTGGCTATAACGAAACCAATTATTGGGAGAATCGTGAATCTCACACAAACGGAAACTAGTATTGACCAAGTTGGATTTCGGTCGCGGTTAAATGTTGAGCAACGAGCTACCTCATTCGAAGACGTTAGGGACTTTGTTCTGCGTGAAAACACGATTCTTTTGATTTGCTTTAACAGATAAGCCACGAAGCAGCAATGAGGCGCATAAAACCCAGGTTGCAAGAAATTGCACGTGTCAGCTGGTCATCCCCAAATTTCAATCCAAAATTAATTACGCCTTTGTGCCTCCATTTGAAGTGCAATAATCGATCAAGCTTGTTCACTGACCATCACTAACACCGCACAGCTAGCGAGAATAGCGGCTACACGGACGACTGTTGAGCACATATTGAGTACTGGTAACCAAAGTTGTTGAACTAAAATAAGCAACCGGCGTATTTTGGTTTCCGGTTTGTAGTGAATCGCCCACGTCCACTTGCGTCTGGAACAAAGAACAGAAAAATGAGTACATAATTTTGCGTGTCGGTTTGTGCCTATTTTGTGGGCACGTGGAAACGCATGTGACGCGTGCACTGTTTCGACTCGAAGTTTGTTTGCACGAGTGGCGGTTGAGGTTAGTCCCTGGCGGTCCATCCACGTGATGGATGTAGAATTTTCGGGTCGAAACCGCTAAAGCCCTGCTAGGACGCCAAGCGTTCTTCAGATACAATTGTCGACTTTGGTCCCGAAGTTCCGGGAGCGGGGTCTTTGGCGGGGTCAGGGAAGGGCTCTCAGCGGGATTTGCTTTTCGCAATTATTGTACATGAATTATGTCTCATTTTCCTCGATCACCCTCTTTTCTTTCTCAAAGTCACACAGACGCCGGAAGGAAGGAATCAAAGGTCGCTAGGACGCATGTTGCTTGTTGCTGAGGAGAAGCCAATGGTACGCATAAGAATCTCAAAATCTGTATCTGTTATCTAGAAATGCGCATTATCACTAGAACTGACTGTCCGACATTTGAGGGAAAATCTGTCTTCTGACCAGAAAAATTATTAACAACTTAGGGCTCCACCAGATAGACCCGAAACACGAAATATAAATTTTTTCTATGTCCATGTTTCGGGTTTCGGGTTTTGAAAAAAAAACCCGAAACACGAAAGCGTGATAATCGAAAGTTTTTCGACTGACTGTATAAATTGTGCACGTCAGCTACAAGTGGCAAGACCGAAACATTTTCGATTATCATGCTTTGTGTTTCGGGTTTCGGGTTTTTTCTCAAAACCCGAAACCCGAAACATGGACATAGAAAAAAATTATGTTTCGGGTTTCGGGTCTATCTGGTGGAGCCCTTACAAACATCTGTATTCGAACGGTGGTGTGGTGTGGTTGGAAAGCTAGGGCTGCCGTATTATACTGCATCTACGTATAGTAAACTTCCAAATTCGCTGCCACACAGTAAAATACGCCCCATAGTCAATGTCAGGTTCTAAACCCGAAAATCAACTTCTGAAACATTCGGACAGCCAACACACGCGCAGCTTGCCAGCCAGCCAGGCAGCTGCGCGCAATGTTTCTGAGCCGTTCATGGTTAGCGTTCGGGTTTCGAACTTGACATTAACTATGGGGCGTATTTTACTGTGCGGCAGCGAATTTGGAAATTTACTATACCAGTACACGCAAATGCCAGTTGTTATTATTGCAGCTTAATCACATCGTGTCGCGCGAACTAATAACGAATCCCTGTGCAGCGGTCGCTATATTAATTATATTTTTTACACTAATGGGCAGAATTCTCGAAATCTCAAAGACACATGTCCATAATAACATATGACCATTACTGTGTGTACTATGTACGCAGATAATGATACAATCCACGCGCATATTTTCAGTGCCGGTGGGACACTTTTCTCTCAAATCCCAAAAACGTACATGCAAGCAGCTGAAAGCTATCATCATGCCCCAATAGTCTTCGCAACGCGCTTTCGAGAAATTCGATCCAACGGCGTGTGCTTGCCTGGCTTGTTTGCACCTGCTCTTTTGTTATTGTGTTTGGCGAAAGCAGTAACGAGCTTTGACAGAGCAATATCATCGCAGTAATGCAATAAGTGAAAGCCAGAGATAGCGCGTTGGAACAAGTCGGTTACAAAACACTTGTCGGGTGGCTCAATCAGTCGTATTTGACCGATCCGATGGCGTATGACATCGAGGTACCACGTTGGTACATGAACACTGTGTCTCATGTAGCACGGGAAGGTATAATAACATATCATTTGAGGCCCTTTGAAGGTCTGGCTTGGGATATTCTGGGACCAGCATCGGCATACAGCCATTCAGTGATGTGGCTACTTCTGAGGGGAGATACTGTACCTACTGCAGATCGCTCTAATTTCGACTGAGCCGCTTGTCCTTCGGCGTCACCCGCGGCTCGTCTTTCTGTGAACTTGGGCGAGCGGATCGGACAGGAATGGCATTCGTAGCAGCACCAACGATCGTTTGACTGATTGCGTCCCAGGCCTGATTCACATCCACTGCATCAACAACCTGTTTTACCAGGTTGTAGGCGATGAGCAAACTGTTCATCAAGTCCCAGTCGGCCTTCTTGTACTGCCAGACACTGCTCAGCGAAGCGTCGTATGGAGACTGGGTGCTGGAAATATCGAATGTTACTAAAGTCATGTGATGGTAGTTTTCAATTGGTGCAAGGAGTTCGTGTTGTACCGCCAGATGGTCAGGCACAAGTGTTACATCAATTAATCGACCCTTGTGAGTCGGTTCAGCGATGACCTGGGCGAGATTGTATTGTTTGAGACCAGGGTTGGGCAGAAAAAACAAAAACATTTAAAAAAACACGTGTTTTTTTTTTAAAAACACGGTTTTAAAAAATAATTTTTTTAAAAAAAAATATTTTTTTGAATCTGGCCGGGGAACAATATTGTCTAAAACGTTCAAAAATGGCCTTTTTCGAGGTTAAAATTGGTAATTTTTTCCCAGGGTGCGTGATGGTTTCTTCACAAAAGTGCATGCGGCGTTTGTTTTTCACATGTCGTCGCCTCTGAAAGAGTTTACCATGTGCCTTGATGAAAAACATAAGGTACATGTGTTCTTTCATCAGTAGTTCACGGATGATGAGCTTCATCAGAGCAATCAAAGTTGTTTAGACAACCAATATTCAGGACAAACAGCAAAATATCTGGTTTCTGTAGAGGTAACCTACGTTATGACGTAAATATACCTCATTTGGTCATCTCTGATGCGCACATTCAGCAACGCCAAGAGACAGAACATCGGTCAGTGGCCCACGTGGGCTTCAGGCCCCATCGGTTACTGGAAGGGCACAAAACACAGGAAAACTCGCCAATAAGTCACATTCAGCAAATATAATTGCTCATCGTGTGTTTTATCAGCCATTTTGCATTCATTTTTTATGTTTGCAAAAAATTTGAATCATTTTTTGCAATCTTCGAAAATTAAAAAAAATATTTTCATTTAAGAAAAATATTTTTTGAAAAAAAATTTTCATTTAAAAAATTGTTTTTTTCCAACCCTGTTTGACACTATTTTCCAGGTTTTTGAAATTTTGTAACCCGACCCGATTGAGATCTCTGCTTCATGAGCAGAATTATTGTACCCCAAAACCCAAACATATATTTTCATCTGATGAGTTCTTTCTGAGGTAATGGTATCATCAGTTGTTTTCCCCGCTTCATCCCTGACCAGGGTTGGATTAAAAAAATTTTATTTTCGAACTTTGTTTTAAAAAAAACTTTTTAAAATTTTTTTAAAAATCACTTTTTTTTATTCCGAACCCCCAAAAAATTGGTTTCTAGAAAAATGTAATTTCTGAAATCATGTTACTTAGGTATGCTTTGAGGGACACTAAAGAGAACTTCTCCACTGACTTGCATGTTTATGTCGATCACGCGATCTAGCCCATTTGGTCATAACTTTGAGAACCTATGTGCACATTGTATGTCTGTACTGTATTGTACATATATGTAGATCAACGTGCAGAAATTTGCAAAGGTTGCGCAAATGGCATAAACTACATATGCGTCACCAAAGCTGTGCATCGACAGCCACAGCCACCAGCATATCAATGCTATGCTGACAAGACAACCGCAAAAACTGCGAAACCGGCCAGTTTGCGTGAAAGATTTGGTTTCTGAGGCGGATCGTTTGAGTTGCACGGTTTGGTGACTTTAAGCAGTACGGTTTGGTGGTTTCAACGGACGGATTGAAAGGCAATAAAGAGAACAAATTGTGCTTCAGAAAACGGTGCTCCCCTTGTGTAATTAAGAAACAGATACGGGCAGAAAACCTCTCCAATTTCCAAAGTGATGTTTCACAGCTCTGTTCAATGTATTGGATGCCAACACCCTATGCGCACATTGTATGTACTGTACTGTATACCTACGTACAGAAATGTGGCAGGTTGCGCAAAGGGCATAAACTACATACATATGTGTGTGTACGTCACCAAAGCTGTGCATCGACAGCCACGCCCTCTAGCGTATAAATGCTATGCTCACAAGACAACCGCAAAAACTGCGAAACCGACTAGTTTACGTGAAATATTTGGTTTCTGTGCCGGATCGTTTGAGCTGGACGGTTTGGTGTTTCAACGGATAGAAAGGCAATAAAGAGAACAAATGGTGGTGCTTCAGAGCATGGGGCTCCCTTGTGTAATTAAGAAACAGATACGGAGCAGAAAACCTCTTCAATTTCCAAAATGTGTCGGTTTGAAATATGTGGCAACTCTCATATCGCATGCCACTACACATCCAACTTAGACCGACTGATGTTTCACAGCTCTGTTCAATGTATTGGATGCCAACACCCTATGCGCACATTGTATGAGTAAAGCGGTGGTGGTGTGGTAGGGGTTTGATGTGCGTATTCGGATTGATCGTTGGGGACCTATCCGTTTCAGGGTCTATCTTATTATGATGACTTATTATGGTTTGCTCTTATGGGTTCTTCACTAAACGTAGATCCTGGGATACACTACCCAACACGTGGTTATTTGCATGTTGGTCACTAGGGGAGTCAAATTGAAGAACAACCTGGCTACCGTCGTTCCCACCTAACATCCTAGCGGCTAGCGGTTCACCACTTTTGTTGTACGCTCCGGCCCGTTCCGCCGTCCCATCTTCAGAGCGCATAGCTTCCGTATTACTCATGCAGCGTTGACGCGTGCGCTGGCCCGTCTCTCTCCCACCGAATGAGGTGGCGTCATAACCAGACGATTCATAAACTTTGGCTATACGATGTGTCCTCCCACGCCTGTTGTTTGCGTTGGAGCTTGATACAATCCACGCGCATATTTTCAGTGCCGGAGGGACACTTTGCTCTCAAATCCCAAAAACGTACATACAAGCAGCTGAAAGCTATCATCATGCCCCAATAGTCTTCGCAACGCGCTTTCGAGAAATTCGATCCAGCGGTGTGTGCTTGCCTGGCTTGTTTGCACCTGCTCTTTTGTTATTGTGTTCGGCAAAAGCAGTAACGAGCTTTGACAGAGCAATATCATCGCAGTAATGCAATAAGTGAAAGCCAGAGATAGCGCGTTGGAACAAGTCGGTTACAAAAAACTTGTCGGGTGGCTCAATCAGTCGTATTTGTGAGATCCTGCGAGCCCAACAGGTATCTACTAGTGCTTGCAGAAACCGGATTCGTCAACCGAGCCAAATCAATCAATGCCAATGTTCGGAATGCTCGCTTCGTGCGTGTTTTCGGGAATGCAATGTTCGTTCGTTCACTCGCTCGTCAATCAGCCGACTCGCTCGTTCACAATATAGTTTTTATAATAACAAAAGGGAATAACCAAAACGACAGGAAGCACAATACGCGCACACGGGGCACACACGAAATTCGATAACAAAAAAACACAAACGTAACCGGCCGAGATTCTTACTTCAACAGAATTACAGTAACCCGTTCTCTTACATTGGAAAGACCAGACGGGTGACGAGATATTTGGAATGGTTTAGGATGATACACACAAACAGGGGTCACCAGAAAGAGAATAATAACGCTAAACAAAAGGGTAAACAAGGCACAAAAGGTAACAATAACGGCAGCGTTACGAGAAATACATCCTAACATAGCCTAAAAACCCCCCAAACAGTACTAAACTATAGGAATAATCACAATCACCGGACTACATCCCCCCTTACACAGCTTCGTTGTACCACAACGACGATTCACAAAGCGGCAAATTGAGTGATATGAACACCATGAGACAAGGTAAGGTAACTGTCCGACATTTGAGGGAAAATCTGTCTTCTGACCAGAAAAATTATTAACAACTTAGGGCTCCACCAGATAGACCCGAAACCCGAAACATATAAATTTTTTCTATGTCCATGTTTCGGGTTTCGGGTTTTGAAAAAAAAACCCGAAACCCGAAACACGAAAGCGTGATAATCGAAAATGTTTCGACTGACTGTATAAATTGTGCACGTCAGCTACAAGTGGCAAGACCGAAACATTTTCGATTATCATGCTTTGTGTTTCGGGTTTCGGGTTTTTTTTCAAAACCCGAAACCCGAAACATGGACATAGAAAAAAATTATGTTTCGGGTTTCGGGTCTATCTGGTGGAGCCCTTACAAACATCTGTATTCGAACGGTGGTGTGGTGTGGTTGGAAAGCTAGGGCTGCCGTATTATACTGCATCTATACTCCGACAATACTTTTGGGAGAAACTTTTCAAACGCGTTGCCTGATCCGTAAAGCTCATTATGCGCGTATTAGCTGCAGCGGTCACGTTATTGCCAGCCGCTCAACACACAAGTCTTACGTAGTGATTTGCGAAATGCTACCAAACTCAGCTGGCTGCGCCAGTTGCGTGTGCTTTACGGATCAGGCAACACGCTTGAAAAGTTTCTCCCAAAAGTATTGTCAGAGTATACGAGTAGTATAGGGCGCGGACCTGTATCGCAAATCCTTCCAGAACATTCTAGGGGTTATGTTTAGGCGTTGGGAATTTCCTCGCTGGTTGATGTTTCAATGGTTACGGTAAATACGTATAGTGCTCCGATAACCTATTGTGATGTTTAAACGTAAGCCTCGAACTTGAAACCCTGATTTTCTCTGTTCATGCGTCATTTTTTTTGTGCGTTACATTTTATGCGTCGATTATTCTGCGTGGTTTTCTAACACAGAAAGCCCCAACCTCTTGTCCGTCAACCCTGAAAATTTCAACGAAATAGGACCAAGCAGCTCTGAGTGCGAGAGTGAAATTTTTCGTGAGTCGTGCCCATGTGTATAAGCATAGACGCTCAGACGGCAGGCTGGGTGATGTTTTACCGGAACTATATACAGGATTGCATGAACGTGTTCATACGCAGTGCTGGCAGGAAACTCGATGTTCCACCGGCACTACAGAGTGTGGTGGGGTGTCTCACAACACTCTGCCGCATTTTCTGTGGGGTTACCGTATCACACTGCCCCATCAACAACTGGTTCCAACCGATATTTTTGGATTACCTCCTATGCCTGGAGCTATGAAGCAGTAGGTCTAGTCATGTTGGCGTGAAACATCAATGAAAGTTTCGTATTCTCTGACGTTAGATTTTTCGATGTTTCGTCAGATCGGAAACACCTGATGTTTCACCGATACTACGTATAGAATTGGTGGTTTTTCCCCACCTGTACAAGGTAAAGAGTTACCTATTGGAGGGCATCAACCGGACTCCCTATTTTTGGACCGCCGAACAAATAAGCTGTGTGTGGTCAGCCACCGAGTTTGTTTGTGACGTGGTGGCTCTCACCTCCCACTTATTGCACTTTTGAGTCACGGGGGGTGGAGTCCTCTTTTTTCAGGCCTAGGTTTGTTTCAGGTTCAGCATCGGTGGCACACATTCCGAAACAGTATAAATAGGAGCGCTTTTCTTCACTTCGTCATTCTTGCAAAATTGCAACCTAGTGAACTTTCAAAAATGGAACCAATTATTGAGTTTGGACCTGAGAAAGAACAACGCGTCCGTCGTTTCAACGCAACCGCCCGGGCTTTCACCGTGACATTCCGTCATTTGGGTGCTGTGCCTGATGTTCACCAATTCGCCGTCTCGGCCATCAGTAAAACCCTTGATCACGCCTATCGTGACGCCCAGCCTGGTGATCTTGTCGGCCTTCAGGTTTCCCATCCCGCCCTGGATCGTCCAATTCTTATCCCGTTTCGTCCAAGAAGCCAACTCCAAGCAGAAGTCATAATTCGCTTCATTGAAAGCGCCGTCCAGAGCAACATCAACTTCACGCTGGACGACCGAATGGTTTGGACGGTCAACATTATCCATTCACCAAAAGGCAGTGGACGGAAGAAACCAATTCCAAGAGGCAACCTCAAAGCCTGGCTGAATTCAAAACGCGGTCATGGAGGAGCTCTCATCACCATAACCAATAGTGACAATCTATGCCTTGCACGGTCCCTAGTCACAGCAAAATGTCGCATCCACAAAACAGAAGACCCGCAGCTCTATAGAAGTGTCATCATGGGAGACACCAACAGGCGCACCAAGCAAAAAAAGCTGGCACTAGAGCTCATGGAACAAGCAGGCCTGAAGGATCATCGCGGCCCCTGTAGTATTCCGGAGTTGAAACTTCTCCACTCAGCTCTTGGAGCATACCGCATCCGCGTGATTTCCAGTGAGCACATGCTCTCCATCATCTATGAAGAAGGAACCGGCCCGGACATCAATCTTCTCTTGGACAAAGGACACTTTGAGCCCATCACCTCCCTCCCCTCGTTCTTTGACAACAATTACTTCTGCTACAAGTGCAACAAAGCATACAAGCAAAAGCGGACGCACATCAACTGCGGGCAACGGTGCACCAAATGTTTCAGCCAGCCACCCTGCGTTCCTGACAAGGAAATCTATTGCAATAACTGCAACCGTCGCTTCGTGAGCAACATCTGTTACGAAAACCATCTTCTGGAGAAAAGCACCAACATCCCTGGCAGCAACAAGCGCAAAATGTCCTCCACTTGTCAACAGGTGTGGCACTGCAAAGAGTGCTCTCAGGATGTACATGAGCGTCGTGGCGCTCATCACTGTGGAAAAGTCAAATGTCGGTTCTGCAAACAACACGTGGACTCCACATCTCATCAGTGCTACCTTCAACCGCTCAACAACAACACCAAAAAAGCATCCTGTTTCATCTTCTATGATCTGGAAACCATGCAGGACAAGCTGGTGGGCCACACAGGCAATGGTCCCATCTTTCTACATGAAGTGAATTGCATCTGTGCTGAGAAAGTCTGTGACGTCTGCTATGAATCGGAAAAACCCTGTGGAAATTGTGAGACTAGGGATCATCTCTTCAAAGGAACAGACGCGGTGGAACAGTTCTGCAACTGGGTGCTCTCCCCCGCCAACAAAGGAGCCATCGTCATCGCCCACAACTCAAAGGGCTTTGATGGGCAGTTTGTCCTCAAATATCTACACCAACAAGCCATTCAACCCCAAGTCATCCCCAAAGGCCTGGAGCTCTTCAAAATCCACGTTCCATCAACAGGCACAACATTCTTGGACAGCCTCAATTTCCTCCCTCTTCCCCTCTCTGCTCTGCCCAAAGCCATGGGTATACCTGGCTCAAAGGGTACGTTCCCTCATCTGTTCAACAAGATGGCCAACTGGGACTACAGCGGGCCTCTGCCTGATCTGAAATACTACGGCCCTGAACAACTCAAGGAGAACGCACGTGAACAGCTGATCCAATGGCATAAAGAAGAAAGCGCCAAAGGCAAGATCTGGAATTTTCAAGAAGAATTGGTCGGCTACTGCAGGACAGACGTGAGAATTCTGAGGCAAGCGTGCATGAAATTCCGCGCCTTGATGATGTCTCAACACAACCTGGACCCCTTCACCTCGGCAACTACTATCGCCAGCACCTGCATGGCAGTATTCAAGAAGAACTTCCTACGTCCCAACACCATTGCAGTGATGCCGCATGGAGGGTACAGAGTCAAGGACAGACATTCGGCCATAGCAATCAAGTGGATCAAATGGCTGTCACATTCTCAAAATCTTCAAATTCAACACGCCATCAATGGAGGAGAAGTTCGGGTCGGCAACTACAAAGTGGACGGCCAGCTTCGCTCAGACCCCAGCCAGGTCTTTGAGTTCAATGGATGCGCCTATCATGGTTGTTCAGACTGTTTCCCAGATCCTCACACACGCCTGCAAACAGGAGAGAAAGCAGGAGATGCGCTAAAAGCCACAGAAGACCGGACTGCAGCATTGGAGGCCCAAGGATACACCGTTACCACAATGTGGGAATGCATGTTCCGTGAGGAATGTAAGCAGGATCCGGAACTATCAGCGTTCATCAAAGCCGTCAAAGTGCAAGATCCAATGGACCCAAGGGAAGCATTCTTTGGAGGAAGAACCAATTGTCGTTGGATGCACTGGAAGGCCGCACCTGAAGAATCCATCCACTACATTGATATCTGTTCCCTTTATCCTTATATTTGTAAATATGGCCGCTTCCCCACCGGACATCCAACGGTTGTGACGGAAAACTTCGCTGACATCACCACACGCCCCTAAAGTTACATGTTAAAGAATAAGGTTATCATACTAATTCCGTGTTTTCTGACCCAACTCCGAGTCACTCAGAGTCGACTCACAATAACTCAGAGTCGACTCACAACAACTCAGAGTCGACTCACAACAACTCAGAGTCATACCTCAAAACACCGAATCTAAAACTAAGTAATCACAGCCAACATATCACTCTTCTTCTTTTTCATCATTTTCATCCCCCATTGCATTCTCAATCAGATCCATATTTTCTTTCAACTGTTTGCGGATGGCAAATCTGTGATCATGCCAAGCCGTGTCCGTCGCCTCATCTTCCGAGAACCCTTCTTCTTGATACTTTTCATCGATGCGATTGATACGCTCATACAGCTCTGCAAACTCAATTCCTCTCACGAACCGAAAGTGACGTTCCACAGCTTCTTGTAACTGCTGTACAAACACGCCGAGAAGTGGCTCAGAGAGAAAATCTTCAGGACTTTCCACTTTTTCAAAGTTAATGTCCTCCAAAGCCTCTTGAATGGCTTCCCTCCAATATTCTTCAGAACTTTCCGGTTCTTCTTCCGACTGATCCATTTGCTCTTCCTCTGTAGTCTCACTACGGGTGTCGGACGCCGAGTCACACTCCTCAATGTCCGATTGTTCCGAGCTGACGACTGAATCCTTTTCAGAGTCCATCATGTGCGTTCTTTGATGACGGCGAAGGTTCCAAGGACGAGAAAAACTCAAGTTGCACTCAGGACACAAATAAGCCATAGTGATGAAATGCCTAAAACACTACTCCTTATATACTATTTGAAACATCGGTCAGCGAGGAAATTCCCAACGCCTAAACATAACCCCTAGAATGTTCTGGAAGGATTTGCGATACAGGTCCGCGCCCTATACTACTTATACGTATAGTAAACTTCCAAATTCGCTGCCACACAGTAAAATACGCCCCATAGTTAATGTCAGGTTCTAAACCCGAAAATCAACTTCTGAAACATTCGGACAGCCAACACACGCGCAGCTTGCCAGCCAGCCAGGCAGCTGCGCGCAATGTTTCTGAGCCGTTCATGGTTAGCGTTCGGGTTTCGAACTTAACATTAACTATGGGGCGTGTATTTTACTGTGTGGCAGCGAATTTGGAAATTTACCATACCAGTACACGCAAATGCCAGTTGTTATTATTGCAGCTTAATCACATCGTGTCGCGCGAACTAATAACGAATCCCTGTGCAGCGGTCGCTATATTAATTATTTTTACACTAATGGGCAGAATTCTCGAAATCTCAAAGACACATGTCCATAATAACATATGACCATTACTGTGTGTACTATGTACGCAGATAATGATACAATCCACGCGCATATTTTCAGTGCCGGTGGGACACTTTTCTCTCAAATCCCAAAAACGTACATGCAAGCAGCTGAAAGCTATCATCATACCCCAATAGTCTTCGCAACGCGCTTTCGAGAAATTCGATCCAACGGCGTTGTGCTTGCCTGGCTTGTTTGCACCTGCTCTTTTGTTATTGTGTTCGGCAAAAGCAGTAACGAGCTTTGACAGAGCAATATCATCGCAGTAATGCAATAAGTGAAAGCCAGAGATAGCGCGTTGGAACAAGTCGGTTACAAAACACTTGTCGGGTGGCTCAATCAGTCGTATTTGACCGATCCGATGGCGTATGACATCGAGGTACCACGTTGGTACATGAACACTGTGTCTCATGTAGCACGGGAAGGTATAATAACATATTATTTGAGGCCCTTTGAAGGTCTGGCTTGGGATATTCTGGGACCAGCATCGGCATACAGCAATTCAGTGATGTGGCTACTTCTGAGGGGGAGATACTGTACCTACTGCAGATCGCTCTAATTTCGACTGAGCCGCTTGTCCTTCGGCGTCACCCGCGGCTCGTCTTTCTGTGAACTTGGGCGAGCGGATCGGACAGGAATGGCATTCGTAGCAGCACCAACGATCGTTTGACTGATTGCGTCCCAGGCCTGATTCACATCCACTGCATCAACAACCTGTTTTACCAGGTTGTAGGCGATGAGCAAACTGTTCATCAAGTCCCAGTCGGCCTTCTTGTACTGCCAGACACTGCGCAGCGAAGCGTCGTATGGAGACTGGGTGCTGGAAATATCGAATGTTACTAAAGTCATGTGATGGTAGTTTTCGATTGGTGCAAGGAGTTCGTGTTGTACCGCCAGATGGTCAGGCACAAGTGTTACATCAATTAATCGACCCTTGTGAGTCGGTTCAGTGATGACCTGGGCGAGATTGTATTGTTTGAGACCAGGGTTGGGCAGAAAAAACAAAAAAATTTAAAAAAAACACGTGTTTTTTTTAAAAACACGGTTTTAAAAAATATTTTTTTTAAAAAAAATATTTTTTTTAAATTTGGCCGGGGAACAATATTGTCTAAAACGTTCAAAAATGGCCTTTTTCGAGGTTAAAATTGGTAATTTTTTTCCCAGGGTGCGGGATGGTTTCTTCACAAAAGTGCATGCGGCGTTTGTTTTTCACATGTCGGCGCCTCTGAAAGAGTTTACCATGTGCCTTGATGAAAAACACAAGGTACATGTGTTTCTTTCTTCAGTAGTTCACGGATGATGAGCTTCATCAGAGCAATCAAAGTTGTTTAGACAACCAATATTCAGGACAAACAGCAAAATATCTGGTTTCTGTAGAGGTAACCTACGTTATGACGTAAATATACCTCATTTGGTCATCTCTGATGCGCACATTCAGCAACGCCAAGAGACAGAACATCGGTCAGTGGCACACGTGGGCTTCAGGCCCCATCGGTTACTGGAAGGGCACAAAACACAGGAAAACTCGCCAATAAGTCACATTCAGCAAATATAATTGCTCATCGTGTGTTTTATCAGCCATTTTGCATTCATTTTTTATGTTTGCAAAAAATTTGAATCATTTTTTGCAATCTTCGAAAATTAAAAAAAATATTTTCATTTAAGAAAAATATTTTTTGAAAAAAAATTTTCATTTAACAAAATTGTTTTTTTCCAACCCTGTTTGACACTATTTTCCAGGTTTTTGAAATTTTGTAACCCGACCCGATTGAGATCTCTGCTTCATGAGCAGAATTATTATAGTTAGGGCTCCACCAGATAGACCCGAAACCCGAAACATAAATTTTTTCTATGTCCATGTTTCGGGTTTCGGGTTTTGAAAAAAAAACCGAAACCCGAAACACAAAGCATGATAATCGAAAATGTTTTGGTCTTGCCACTTGTAGCTGACGTGAACAATTTATACAGTCAGTCGAAACATTTGCGATTATCATGCTTCGTGTTTCGGGTTTTTTTTTCAAAACCCGAAACCCGAAACATGGACATAGAAAAAATTTATGTTTCGGGTTTCGGGTCTATCTGGTGGAGCCCTAACTATATAGCAGGTATAATCATTCTTAAAACTTGTCAACCCACCGCAACCCGCAACGCGCTGCCTACACCACACCTCTATGATTTGAATTTTCCTTTGGAAATCCTGATTTCCATGCACATATAGTGAGTCAATATTGGGGTGATTTGTTCCCGTGCGGCCGTGTTTGTGGATCGATTTCGGTGGGTAAACGTCAGTTTGGTGAAATTCTGACATTGGTGACATTAAGAAAAACTCTCACACGACCCCCGCCGCAATCCTCTATATTTCGAGATATTGAACTGAATAGGTAGTCAGGTCGAAGTTTTCATACTTTGACAGTTTTTTGAAGTTTTGACTCATAATTTTGCGGTGCTTAGAAGTTGACTAAGATGACTTTGCACGTTTACTTGGGCAGTATTTCACTCTCAAATGCCACATAGTACGTTTCACCAAAATGCATGTCGTGTTCGGTATTGCTGTTCACAGACGTGCAAACTGGTGCAAAAAAGAAGCATGGACAGGCTCGTGTGTGATTTTTTTCTCAAAAAATTGGCTAACATGACCCAAATTATAAAATTCTGCGTAAAAAGTGCTTTTTAAATCACCCTACGGGAGAAAATTCCAATCAGTTAAAAAAGTTACGATCGAAAAACTAAAGATTTTGCTCAAAAATAGCGTTTTTTTGCTAAATTTTATGTTGTTTGCTTTACTTCGTTTAGCTGAAAGGACATTTAAGGCTGTAAAGTTTGAAAGTTCATCTGCGGACGATTGCCCGTTTTTTGGGCTATAGCACAAACCCGCAGCTGCTTACATGCAGCCAGTATTAGCCGATCACACTGTTTTGCAGGCTGTTTAAAAATCTAATACCCCCAGCCGAAAATCGGCCGCGTGTAACATTGTTTTAACGATGGCTGTTTGCCATTAATTTAAGTGTGTTGTTGCTTTACAGATTGTGCTTGGTCACTGTTGTAATAACTCTTGTAAATTACGAAACATAAAGCTGAACCAGGGCAAAGACCAGCCGCAGCGTGATGCACGCACGCGCACGCGCCACAGTGTGTAATGCACGGGCGCTTGCGTCAAGTGTGACGTGGTTAATAGACAACTTTTATATACCCTATGGGGTTTTCTGACGCGCTGAATTCACATCTGAAGCTAAAAATAAACAAATAAACGCTAAAATTGACAAAAAACGAATTTGCACGCATTATTGTGCACAAAAATTTTCTTTTTTTGCAAAATGTCGAATATTGTTGCAACCGCAGCCTAAGCTTGGTCGCATGTTAAAGGGTCTCCGCCAATCTCATTGAAACTTGGCATGCACGGTAATTGGGCTTGGTCCAAAACACACACGGCCAAGAAAATTTTTTCCCATATCAGCACCCTGTTCAGCCTGGAGGGCTGAAAGGTAAAAAATTGTGACCCTATCTCAGCACCTTGAAATTAAAATACCGATCTGTTTCGCATGTTATTTGTGTGCCGTTTGGTCACAAATGTTTTATAAACGCCTTGGCTCCAATTTGAGAGATATTCATTTTTTTGGTACTACCAGAGCTCGCGCTATTTTTCCAAAACCACGTACATTTCAGAAAAAAATTTTCCGTCGTATTTTTCGGCCATATAGAGAGCGCACAGAGCTTTACTATAATGCAGGTAAAAAGCCATTTATCACGCTGTACAAGCGATCCAAGACCAATTTTCCATCGCTGCTAAGCCTCGACAAAAGCTCGCTCAACTGTGGTGAGCCTCAGCTTTTTTGCATTTTTCTGGGGACCCAGGGCACGCTTCTGTGTCATATTTTCCTATTTTAATGACAATGTACCTAGGTGACATATGGCACGCCATATAGTAAAAATACAATTGTTGTTAATTATGTGCAAATCTATGTTGGTTCATCTGCATCCTTGGAGGTACGGGCAACAAATGAATTTTACACAAAATTTATAATTGTAGCAAATTTTCGCTTCCGTCATAGGGTGATATTTTCGAAACGGTGTAAAGGTCAGTTGGGTGTAAAGGTCGGTGGAAAGCTCGGTCGACAGCTCAGTGTGATAGACCTCGGTGTAAACTTGAAACATTCCACGTTAATAACAGGCAATGTTTCACGTTTACACCGAGCTACACCGACCGAGCTTTCGACCGAATTTTACACCGACCTTTACGCCCAACTGACCTTTACACCGTTTCGAAAATTTCACCCATATTTTTAGCCTACCCACAGTTGTGATGGAAGTGTGATATTTACTGCCCTGTGAAGCCCTATTGTTATTGTTGTTTATCGGTCAAAATCCAAAATTCTAGCTCTAACGTATTTTGAGAAAAGTCGTGTTGATTGAGGTCCATGCGTTGGACTTGGAACTACAACCGGCCTTATAACCGGA
Organism: Rhynchonema sp. JSB1_4; assembly: GCA_030248065.1. NCBI lineage: Eukaryota > Metazoa > Nematoda > Chromadorea > Monhysterida > Xyalidae > Rhynchonema > Rhynchonema sp. JSB1_4. Next base: position 22,839 of record JASAMV010006694.1, read on the forward strand.
CAAGCGCCTATGGTGCCTTCATTTTAACGACTTCTGCCCTAGATACGTTAGAACTACAATCTTGAATTTTGATCGATACACAACAATAACATTGGGGCTTCATCGGACAGTAAATATCACATTTCCATCACAACTGTGGGTAGGCTATTGTATGACGGAAGCGAAAATTTGCAAAAATTATAAATTTGCTAAAATTATAAATAAATCTATGTTTGTTCATCTGCATCCTTGGAGGTACGGGCAACAAATGAATTTTACACAAAATATCATAATTTTACCAAATTTTCGCTTCCATCATATTTATAGCGTATCCACAGTTGTGATGGCAATGTGATATTGGGTGGAATTCACAAAACAAAGTCAAGCTCGCCGTCAAGTTCAATGTCAACTTCAAAGTCAATGTGAACGTTTCGCTCGCACTGGCACACAACAATGTTTCACTGCAACACAGTGTTGTGCTGCGCTGTAGTGTGTTGCCGCAGCACAGCCTGTGCTAATTATAACGTTGTGAAAAGCCCAGTTTGGTTGGCCGACAGTTTTTTCCATTTCCATTGCAGGCCTGACGGTGAACTTGACGGTGAGCTTGACGGTGAGCTTGACTTTGTTTTGTGAATTCCAGCCATTTACTGTCCGATGAAGCCCCAATGTTATTGCTGTTTATCGATCAAAATTCAAGATTGTAGCTCTAACGTATCTTGGGCAGGGTTGGATTTAAAAAAGTAAAAAAAATTTTGTAAAAAATTGGCCACTTTTTTTTATTTTAAAATTTTAAAAAGTAAGTCCACTTTTTTATTATTTTTCCCCTTTTTTCGTTATTTTCTCACTTTTTTAAGGTAAAAAATGTATGTTTTCATGCGTTTTATTGCTCATCATTCTCAAAAAATCGCCTGCGGCGCTTATATTTCAGTTTAAAATGGCGTTGTAATGGACTCAAACAGTTCCCAGACATCGCCAACAATCGCTGCACGTATGATATAGGACACCCCATACCGTATACTGTGCAGTTATTGAGCTATCGACGTAAGCTATCGACAGACTCCACCTTGCTCGCCTATTTGCAGTTGTGACACCTCTAAAATAAGCCGGTTCGGGTACCAGCGGTGATAATATTGAGGTCGGTCGGTGTCCGGATCGTCGGCGTACGACGGCTAAAATTAATAAATTTTTCCTGTTCCTTTTTCTTTTTGTTTTTGGTTTTTGAGTGGTGCGTCGTACACAGAAACTGTGTACGCCCGTAAACGGGTGCTTGACACGTAATAGTACAGGTGCACAGGAAAATTGGGCCTTACGGCCCGGACAAAAGGGAACCCACAGAGCTCGGGCCAGCGGCCCGGCACACAAAAGACAAATGGGACTTTTCAGCCCCAACAAAAGTTGGAAGACAGTTTATGGGTCCTGGCCACGGACCCGGGAAAATTCACAGTGCCTCGAGGGGTCAGATTCACACGTGTCTCAGCACAAAATTATTGTTCCAATTGAATCAGCTCTGCTTTCAGCGAGCTAAGGCCCAAGTTTTTGATTCAAGAAAATTCAAAGTCACGGAGAGCGGAACGGGCCTGGTGCACTTTCTATTTCTTAACGCGCGGATACAAAATTATTTTCAGACGTCAATTTCAAGTTTTCACATGGCTCACAATTGCCGAAAGAACGCTCCGAAAAAGGATAAGACGCAAAAAAAAGCGAATGATCCCCGGTAGATCTCGAGTAGCGGAATTCCTGAGTTTTTATATTGGCCTTTGCCTGAATCACCCGTCTAGCCGGTGTCTGTCCCTGTTTGGGTTATAAGAACACTTCTATGTTTTTGTTCCCAAGCTAAAATAGAGAATTGAAAGTTCGTTGCATCTCTTGTTTTGTACTTTTGATATATTTTCTTCATACTTAGCATACATTCCTTAGATACGGTGTCCTATCATGTATTTCGAAGTTCGCAACCCACGTTGCCTTTTTCCACATTCCAGCCTTCATGCGAACAAGATCAAGTGCAAATGTTGTGTCTGCTTTAACTTCAATCCCGATGCCGAAAAGTTCCAATTCATTATCTTGGTCCCACTTTCTGTGGTTGCTAAGTGACCGCACGTGCGGTTTTCACTGGTCTTCAGCCAAAACATGATTGTGCTATATCGAACCGCATCAATAATCTGCCGACACCAACATATA
>JASAMV010006695.1:0-60627 GCA_030248065.1 Rhynchonema sp. JSB1_4
ATGAGACGACTGTTTTTAAAGCTTGCTTGACCAGATTCAAAAATACGCCGGTTATACGGGTTTTCTCAAACAAAAGAAAGAGATTGTGCCGAGAGACATGATGACAAGTTCCAGCTGGCTGATCTCAATTTGTTGCGTGCTTACGCGAACAGCAACGTTGTTCAGCACACAAATGTTTTGGGAGTCAAAAAGGGAATTTACGCACCGAGGTGGAGAGCGTGTTTTTAAAAAATACATGCATTTCTCTTTCTTTCATTTCCGAAATACGTGGAACCGGAACATTATTGGATCCGTTCAAGTCAACTTCAAAATAAGTCGTCTCATGAGTTCGTGGCTGGACTATACGGCGTCTTTGACTTTCACTGTTGAAACGCCAACAACAAGCGTTACAAATGAAGACAACGACCCTGATGGTTATAATAGCATCATAAGTTACAGCCGCCCGTGAGAGCCAGACGCCTCAACTGGCCGGCAGCAGTGGCGGTTGGGTGATCGCTTTGCTCGTCATTGCGATTGTGATCATTGGCTTGCTGCTACTCGCTGTGTTCGTATGGAAAGGACGATTGGAAAAGTGCGTGTGTGATTGAACAGCTGGCTATTTTGAATGCTTGTGCCTTCCGCATGATTCATCAAGTCCAATATTAATTGTATACGTTTAGGGCGGACTTAGGTTGAACACGGAAACCGGAACACGGAAATATTTCCGTGTTCCGTGAATATTTTGGAGAATCACGGAACACGGAAATATTTCCGTGCCACGGAACACGGAAATGATTTAGGCACGCAAACGATGCTTTTGCAGTGATGATGACAAAAGCCAGCGTGCTGACGTCAAAAGCCCGCGTGCTGACGCAAACAGCAACAACCATTCACAAGGAAATATTTCCGTGTTCCGTGAAAATAAAAAAACACGGAACACGGAAACCGGAAATATTTCCGTGCCACGGAAATATTTCCGTGCACGGAAATCGACGAAACTGGTTTGTATGTAAATTATTTCCGTGTTCCGGTTTCCGTGTTCAACCTAAGTTCGCCCTTAGACAGAAGATCGTATGCCAGAATTGTGGAGCGGTGCAACAACGGTTAGAACACACGACCACAGTTTTGTTTACAGTTCCTTATGACTGATCACCGATCACTGGAGTGTGTCCAAACTCAATTTTCAGACCGATAAATCTGAATGTTTTCAAGTCGAATGCCGCTCCATCGAAAGAGGCTGCAGCTGAAACGGAAGAAGCCGAGCAAAAAGCACAGGAATGAACCATCTCGAATGACTATTTTTGCACCGTTTTACACCGTCATTGTTTCAACCTTTCTTTTATTTACAAATGTAAGATTTAACAAAAATGAACCGTAGCCCTTGAGATAACATTTGCGAACGACTACAATGAGCACAGCTACCTACACTATACCTTTTACATCTTTTGACTGATGCATGAAATTTTTTTTTGAAATGACATGGCATTTTATGGCATTTTGTCACTCACAGCATGTTTTTCAATGAAGCAACTTTGCAAATATTACGATGAAAGCCGCGCCTGCACAGTCGTTTGCACGACATCCCATGAGTCTCAGCTTGCTTGTTGCGTTCTTGGTACAGGTTTGCATTTCAATGTTCAGAACGACATCTATTTAACAGTGCAGCACCGAGTGGGACATTGTCGGAAACCATATATTGATAGTGAGCTGGTTTAGTTCTCCAGTTCTCCAGAGATCAAGATTACAAAAAAAATCACACAAATAGCATTTGCTACAGCGAAAAGGAATTCCTAACGTTCCATAACGTCGCCGGCATTATGGAACATTAAGAATGCGTTTAGGAACCTTAAGAAAATCTTACTGCAGTCCGTAGCTTTTATTTAGCCTCGGCTTTTATTGGAATTGACTGTTTACAGTCGAAATGTGAGCTTTTCGTGGTTTTCTTTTCTAAGGTTGGACAGGTACATACGCCTGGCTGGTGCCTAAGCCTGAGCCTAAGCCTGAAAGAGCCTAAGCCTAAGCCTACACGAGCACACGAAAACCCGAAAGGCGAGTAAGCGTCCACGTTCGCACCAAATGCCTGGGAAGATCTTGGGTCACCTGTGGAATTTTCACAGTTCTCTATTCGTGACTGGAATGTTTGTTCATTCATACGGTTCGGACTGGGAAATGGGGTTCGGATGACAACGGAAACGTACCCCGGTGCCCGATATTTTGCTTCGCCCCATTAAGACGCAGTGATTGTGCCAAGCAAACAGTTAGGTGAGATGGTAGCAGGTCCTGGCTCTCCCTCCAATGGCTCGTCCTTATGACCAAATGGCAGGTTACAAATGACAAAAACGTGTCTGTCTGCGAAAGCAGGGCGAAACAGACCAACATCACTGCGCTCAGCACGTGGTCATCATGTGATCATTTTTGGATTGATGTTGCTCACATCGTTCGTATGTAAAGGACGATTGGAAAAGTGCCGTCCAATAGTTGGATACTGTACATTTCTCTACAATATTGAGTTTGAGAACTTTTCCATTTTATAAAGTCTAATATTAATCGTATACGTAACTTTCGTGGAGAAGATCATGTGCCAAAATTGTGGAGCAGCGCAACAACAGCTAGGCCGCCTTACCTATGTATACCCATAGCTTTTTTCACTTCTATCTGAATTTGCCCAGCCTTTTAAATTTTCAGACCAGTACGAGCGAACATAAAATGCCAATTAGCTTATCAAAAAAATTCAAAGTGGTATTGAAGCACACAACAAAAGAAATAAATGAATATTGAAATTGGATTTCCGGTCTGGGTGGCACTTTTCATTCTTTCGTCAAAATCAAGATCTTGTATAGTAAATTTCCAAATTCGCTGCCACACAGTAAAGTGCGCCCCATAGTTAATGTCACGTTCTAAACCCGAACGGTAAGCACGTGCGGTTCTGAAACATTGCGCGCAGCTGCCTGGCTGGCTGGCAAGATGCACGTGCGTCTGTTGCTCGAATGTTTCAAAAATTGAATTTCGGGTTTAGAACGTGACATTAACCATGGAGCGCATATCAATGTGCGGTAGCGAATTTGGAAATTTACTATAGAATGTATAATTTTAAACATACACCATTCAGAACAAACATGTTGGAACGAATACCGGAGACAAACGTGCCCAGTTGTTTTTGAATGTGCTTTTGCCCCAAACGGTATTTTACTTTTTATCATTTTGGCTTCAGTTTAGCGATTTTAAGTTGGTCTGAGTGACTGCTTTGCATTGGTGATTCCCATCCGACCTCTTCATACTAGCAACGTTTTGGACTCTGGATTGCGGGCTAATGTTATAGTGGTCAGCTCAAATGGTCACGTCATATCCCCGCATGTTATGTCTCGCGCTCAATTTGGGGTCGCTTTGAGTTGGCGACTTGAGAGGTGACCACTGTAATACACAATGGACTGCCTACTGATTTTTTATATAGGCCATTCTTGTGAAGCAGTCCGAACTTTTTCACACTTTTCTGCAGAAGGAGCGCATTATTCATTTTTCTGTAACAAATTGTCATGAAAGCGACGTTTTCAGCTTGACTAGCGAACTCTCATTCCTTGATATGCCCCCAACTCTACGGCTGGCGGCTCTCTTGTTGCTGTTGATTAGCTGCGCAACGAGTAAGTTTGAGTCGCACCCGCATATGAACAAACTGTCTGCGATCCTCATCTTCGTGAATTTTTTATGTTTTAAAATCAAATTCGACGTTCAGCTAGTTATCGTTCCGATCATTCTTGTGGCCGAACTCCGATCGCTCCGAACACCATTGAATTGGACAACCCTGCGGCTGTCGCAAAGCGAATATACTGTGAGTGTAAATGTACTGAGTTCAGTAATGTTCGTCTGTTTCGCCCTGCTTTCGCAGACAGACCGAGGCGCCAGGGCTCGTCAGTGCGAACGCCTCTGGCAAATTTGCCTCCAAAAAGCTCCACCACCAGATCCTATTGCTGGGCTGCAACATCACTGCGTGCAAACTCGAACAGTGTTTTCGTCACATCATCTGTGCAAAGCGAGGGCATAGCCACCACACGCAGGGCACGAAGTGAAGCAACAATGTGCTGAGTAATCTTAGATATAATTTTTTAAATGACATTCAACTTATAAATCGGTACGACTCGGTTGATTTATCAACTGTATTATCCATGCGAGCATTATCGAGCCGTAGAGAGTGTTGTTTCGCAACTCTTGTGCGATCTATATCTCAATAATTAAGTTTCGCGTGCAGGAATTAGGCACCATTCCAAGATACCGGCCCGGTGGGCTGCTTTTTGAATACCTGAGTGAGAGTGCCCCTTTTGAAGATGGCGACGTGGCAGTGCCCCACAGCTGGCCGTGGTACGTGGTCATACATGATTTCGTCCGTAGCTTCCCGACTCCACCTATATCCCACTGCGGCGGCGCCATTGTCGACAACTACACGGTGTTGACCGCAGCTCATTGCGTGTTCAACTGCAAAAAAGAACAGTTGTTAGTTCGGTGCCCGTACTTACACACATATGTACCCAATGTTGGTGTTCTCGTGCGTAATCAGTGAGTTTGAAACGAATATGAGTTTGTGTCTATGTGACAAAACAGCGCGCTTAGTGATGAAAAAGACACAGCAGCCTGCACTATATCTATACTTCCAGTCGAGACCTCGCCTACCTCCAATGAAACTCCCTCTGGGAAGGTGCTGCGTCAAAAAATATAAACTCGGTGCTTCCATTGAAGGCTTGTCTGAGGCAAATCTCTGCCGAGTCGCTCCCATAGCCACTGTCCTCCACGTTGATATGGCCCGTCGACGGTAAGAGAACCTGGGATTTAGTATTTTTGAATTTAGACTATGTCCAAATTATTGGACTTGGTCTCAAAAACGGGGTGGTGCGAGCAGGCGGCAGCCTGATACGGTAAGTCAGGCAAAACCGACGCCAAGCGTGAGTCATGCGCAGCAACAAGCAGCTGTATAAATGTGGTGGCTGTAACATCAGCCATTGCGCAACGTGCATTGTCATCGATTTTTATTCGCATGCGTTATGTATACATACGACATATAGTTGGCAGGATGCAGCTGTAACAGCAACGGTTGTGTAACTATCGAAATTGAAACAAAATCAATACATAAATAAAGGTATACAGTTTATAAATTAAGTAATTTCCACTTTTGACTTCTTGATGAAGTTCTTCCCGTACCATAACCAAATTTCGGAGCCGGCCTTAATGGGAGCTGTGGTTTCGACGATCAGTTGCTCTGTGGCGCGCCGACTCTTGGCGTAGGTTTTATAGTGTTTCACCTCAAACTTGTCGTTGCACTGTTGCTTGCATGCTAAAAAAATAGCGAACTGACGGCATGCGGGTGTGGTAAACTGGCGATGAGCACATACGAATGACGAAATAGGTAAAAAAAGCAAGATTATGAAAACCAGCGAACCTCGAGTGTTGATCAGCCTGCAATAGGATGTCAACGATGGATTTCCGCCATAGATGGTTTTCCATACGGATCGCCACCGTTCGTCGAAGATTTCGACGTCGTACTCCGTTTCCTCGCTACGGTCCTCAGTTCCCTGCACATAAAAGTCATTTTTAAATTGACTATGCATAAAGTTCTTTTTTGCTTGCAGTTATAAGTATAGTGACTGCGAACAGCTAATATCGTAACCACTATGTAATCATGCTGCCTACTAACCATGTACGGTCCTATGATCGTACCGGCTGCCAAATCAACCTTGGCGAACACGCCGGACATGTCCGTTCCTGGGATGACGCTCTTTCCAATAGTCAACGAGCGCGGTGGTAGCGATGCCGCGCAGAATTGCTCAGACTTGTTGTAGAATTTCCGTGCACGCTGAAAAGGTATGTATAATCATTCATAAAGGCAGTACATGAGTTGAAAGTCTACATAGCCATACAAGTGGTTTTCATATTGTACCGTTATTTCATACCTTATTGATTGGAATTGGCGAGGTTTGCACAGTGACGTACGACCACCCCTCGGTATGCGGCGTTTGCGTTTCACACGCGCGAACGTGGTTTGTTGACGCAAGCGTACACGTGTTCGTTTCGTGGGGCGGTTATAATACCTATTACAACGGCTTTGGCGGTAGTGGCGGTACTGGTTGGCTATCGGTTTTGGAAGCAGCAAAGAAACAACGACAATGGCGGTGGATGTACGAATTGTGCGGAACTACGGAGTGTGTCGCATTCTTATAGCCTTCTGTGAAACGCCCAATTTCTGAATTGTCATTCCCTTTAGCTGATTATGCACAACAAGCGACGCGCTTGGATGATTTTGAAAATGTCGATTCCTCAAGCTTAGCAAGCACGAATTGGTCCTTAACTTATTCGCAGTGCAGCAGCAGCGGTTCCGATGCAACTTACGACACCCACCCAGTTTCAGTTCTAACAATCAAGTTTACGAGAGTACGGTCTAGAAGCTAGAATAACCTTATCACTCTTCGTACCAGTCGCCGCAACCGCGTCATGTAAACAAAGCAATAAACTCTGCCCTAGCTAACTGTTTGTTTAGCAGGCGCGTCCCGTCGCACGTCTGGCGCCAGCGTTATCACATCGCTTCACCGCTGTGCACGCACCACTCGGGTCGTTATCACCATCACCATCGTTGTCCGGGTGACGTCGTTTCGCTCTTGGGGCCCGACAGTATGGTGACGTGTGGGTGTATTTGATGTTGCCTCCGACACACATGTTGCGCTGTTCGAATCGAATGAAGTACACCAGCTCGCCCATTAGTTGCCAAGCGTACAAGTAGTCGTGTTCATGTTCTTCCAAATGCTCGATCAAAAGTGCGAACAATTCGTTGAGAAGTGTGCGGTACGTGAATCCGGTTCTCACCCCACCCACTTGTTGGAAGAACCGCTGAATGGCGGGTGCCAGGTATCTTTCCACGACAGCGGCATTGTAGGGCATCATCGCAGCGGTTCTGATTCCGCACGCGTTCTGGCAGATGGGACAGTTACGCAACGGGAACTGATACTGGGTCGGGATGGGTGTGTCTCTGGCGTGTTGAACAGGTGCATAGTTTGCCGCACGGTTGATTGCCAAAATAAACGCTGCGTAGGCACAGAGCGTATGAACGTTTGCGTCACATGAATCGCAATCGTGTTGTGTGGCCGAGTTGAAACAGACGAGGTTGTCTAGGTTTAGCTGATTTCGCGCAAACAAACAAAAGTTATACGCGCATCCTTGTCTCGCGCCAGGTGGTTCAATGTTTCTCAGTTCTATGCGTGTCATAAGGCCGCGCGTTCTGATCACATAGCGTCGCTGATCATCGCGAGTGCGAATCTGCAATGCTGTCACCTCTAAATGTCTTATTCACTCTCACTTGCTCCTAGTTGGTCACTTGAAAAAGTAGCGTGCTTGTTATTTCACCACCACCTCCACATCGCTGCTTCATGCTTTCATTTCTTTTTGTTTCGAAGCGATAGAAAAATAAGATATAATAAGAATGAAACATTAAAATTAAAGCAAACTGACCGTAGCAAACCGTGACCGTATCAATTGTCGACCAGGTAGATGCGCGTCCAGGCCTAGTTCGCCATTCATGTATTGCCGAAATGCTCGGTTTGCCCAGAACATGTCGTGTTCTTGGCGTTGGCACTGGTCGTAGGGAACAGCAAATGGCGGCGGCACCATGTGACGGTACAACTCCTGTAGATGTTGGAACGGACCGTTGACACCGGCTCCTGAATTTTTCGGTTTTTTTTTGTTTTTTGTGTTCTTTACATTCTAACAAAAAATCCTTTAAAATTCCTATACCTTCCAATGGGTCCATGACTTGTTCATCAGCAATCGAGCATTGTTCGTTTGTTGGTTGCGGTGGGGTGGGAATTTGATAGTTGCTGTATTCGGCAATTATTTCGCCGTCGTTCGTTCGCTCCTGTTCCTGTAATTTTATGGCTACGTAAGTTAATCTGTTTACGATGTTGTGTTTCTCCCACCCCTTCGTACCTCACACGTACGTATCTGTGAATGCAAAATGTCGCGTTCAATCGCCTCTTGCATGTCCAATTGCTGTTGGAGCGAAATTGCTTTCCAATAGTCAGTCACTTGCTGAAACTACTTACTTATTTACGGTTCACTTAATTTATTTTTCACCCTCCCGCTCTACTAACCACCCATGCTTCGGTCATTTCTTGTTGATTCGCTGCCACCGTCACGTCCGGTTCGGGAGTCATTCTTCGCTCCCACAAATTCTTCATTTTCTGCTTCTTCCTCCATTTCATTCGCCGCCTTCGATACGAACAGAATTGTTGTATTCGTCATAGGCGTTACGAATTTGTCTTTCTTCGGCCTCAATTTCTTGCATATACGCCAAAGCTTCAAAGTCAGAGCGCAGCCATTCGCACATTCGGTCGTACTTCAGCGATTCTTGAATGGCTCTTTGCAGCCAATAGTCCTCAAGCATCTCGGCAATTTGTGTTTGCGACACGGTTTCCAAGTATTTTCAATCTGAAAACTTCAATTTCATCTCATTTTTAAAGAAAATTTTTTTACCGCAACAAACGATGCTCACCATCAACATGTACTGTTAGTATAGTGTTTCCTGTTTTTCTTGGTCCAAGGAAACGCGCGGGCCCGTGTTATAACTGAACTTCTAGTTGAGGTCGAGATTACAATTTCGATTCAATCAAGCAGCTGGCAAAAACGTGTCAAAGTTTGCCTGTGGAATCTAACAACAACAATGTTTCACATACTCGCTGTGAGCTTTGTGCGTGTGTGCTGCCAGCATGTCAATGAAACATTTCACCATGCTGAGTGTCGTGCTTGGATCAACAAGGACACGTTCTTAATCTCCTTCATTGGTTTCTGAAATCTCGACCCCAAACTGGAGTTGCGTTATAACGTGGGGTAGCTTGTTTCCTTTGACTTGCATAAAAAGGAAGCACTATAACATACGTCAATGTTGTCCTATGTGTGCGAATAAAAAATCGATGACAATGCACGTTGCGCAACGGCTGATGTTACAGCCACCACATTTATGTAGCTGCTTGTTTACGCGCGTGCGCATGACTCACGCTTGGCGTCGGTTTTGCCTGACTTACCGTATCAGGCTGCCGCCTGCTCACACCACCCCGTTTTTGAGACCAAGTCCAATAATTTGGACATAGTCTAAATTCACCAATACTAAAACCCAGGTCCTCTTATCGTCGCCCGTGGTCTCGCGTATCATGACAGTGTTCTCTGCTTTCAGACCCAAGTATCGTGTGAGAATCCATGTCGGGGTACACAGTTCGGCCGATCGGAACACCTACGATACGTACGAAGGTCATATTATGTACGGTGGCTTTATAGGCAATGATCACATTAATGCATGCCACCCGGGCGATATAGCAGGTGCGTGAAACTTTGTCACAATCCTTGACTGAATTCGATGTTTTTTCTGTGAGATACACAAGACAAAACGAATCGGTCCCTTGTCTGTTTCTGGTTCAGCGGAGAATTGGTGCAGTTAAAATGAACAGCCAGCCGAGAACCAATAAATCTGGTTGAAACTGAGCGATGTGCTTTGCGGGCTTTGAGGATTGGGATTGATGTTTCGGCCCAAATTCTAATACAGCGGCGCCCCAGCAGTTGAATAGACTGCGGAGGACTAGCGCTAAGGCACATGTTGTTTGTGGATTGTATAGTGGCAATATTGCACTGATATTGGGTATTGTCAACCGATATCCGACCTATCATGTTATCGACAAAAGTCAGAGCGAAAGGTTTGGTTTCTTATTGTATATATTCTTTTCAGCCATCAAGCTCACCAAACCCATACGTTTCTCCGACCGAGTCCAACCAATTTGTCTGCCATCTAAGCCGGTTGAACCAGGCGCAAAGTGCTACATTGCTGGCATGGGATTCACAGGTCAGTTAGTCAGCTAACAGGTTCGTGGTTTCAGACATGCACGATAGAGGGGTATGCATACATCAAATAACCGCTTCAGACGTTACTATTGTTATTCTTCTGGCGACTCAGACGTTAGTCTATACATACATAAGTAAAGCGGCGGTGGTGTGGTTGGGATGCAGTGTGTGTATGCGGATTGGTCGTTGGTGACTTATCCGTATCAGGGTCTATTGTTAGGTGTATTCTGTACCCAGGCCCGTGTATGTACATACCAATGTACATACCTGCTAGCACGTCCCACCATCCCTCGCACATCAGCAACAGCCAATCAGCGCTTGCCTGGTTTCGACCGTGTTGCTGTGCTGGCTTGCTGCTGTGTGATGTTATTCCAGCTAAGCGCGCGCAGCGCGCGCCCTCTTTTGCTGTCTTGGACGCGCAAGGCGCGTTATGTACCTACTTCCTAGTACCTATGTACCTTGCTTTAGTCTTACTTTCTTCTGCTATACTTTATGTCTGTTCTTGAAACATCAGCGAGCTACATTCGGTTTTTACCCATATACTTGAGGTCTTCTTCTACACGTCTCTTAATTAATAAAACTTATCGTAATCAACGACACGCGGTCTGGACTCGGATATTACATATGCAATCTTCGGTGACGAACACACAACCCAAATCGTAACATATTCTGGCGACCACGACAAACTGGAAATATTTCTCTTGTGTTCTTCAATCGACGCGCAACCACTGTACAACGCGTTTCCGTGTGCCACCGCCTGTCGTCTCTGACGCTTACGCTCAACGTTTCGTGAACTCACAAGCTCAAGGACCTTCATTCTCAACCACGACGACTACCACGTTCATTCCGCAACAACACTAAATTCACGAACATCTCACGATCGAACTCCATCATCCGCTTATTGTGCTCAACTTCTACGATCTCGGACATCAACTTTTCGTTGAGGGAGGAAAGAAGGCATCGACCACCAGACTGATCACCTCGTGTTCGTTGTTTTTTGTTCTTTCTCAGGTCTGAACCAAAATTGAGTGCTTGTGTTCATGTTTTCACAAATTTGAGACGAAATTTCAAGACAATTTGTCCAGAAGCACAGCGTTAAGGCACATATACATGTACGTATAGTGTACATACGTTATGACCGCAGTGAGTGTGAGATATTTGTAGACTTTAGACCAATAGAGTATTGGGTTATTAACCTGCGTGTTTGTGTTGTGAACTGTTTACACATAGTTGTCTTTCCCTACACCTTGTGTGAAAGTGTGATCCGGCATGATGGCATACGGTCCAACAAACGTAGCACAGTCCAGAATTGATGAAATTGTGGACAGAGTCGCAGCGCTCACAACATCTCAAGCGCAAGAGCGCTACAACGGTTATGGATCACAAGTTTCAAACCAACACAACACGCGTCGTGACGGTAACAGCTACCGTAATCCGGCAACGTCACGCTTGCGTTTCAACACATTTTCTGTGGTGAACACCCAGAATGATGATAGCGCTGAGCGCGCGCACAAGGCTGTGGATCAGCAAGGTGCGAATGGCGGCGCTGACAGTTCGAATGGCAATGTTGTGTGTCATTTGTGTCGGAATCCTGGGCACTATTCCCGTTCGTGTCCACTGAGACCCAACGCTCGCGTGTGCTATTGTTGCCGAAATCCCGGACACATTATGAGCACGTGCAAGTGTCCGCGATGTGAGGGTCAGAAATGACCACCTTTGGGAAATGCTTTGTGACTTGCTTTGTGACTTGCTTTGTGAACGGCTTTGTGAACTGCTTTGTGAAATGCTTTGTGAATTGCTTTTGTGAAATGATTTGTAACTTGCTTTGTGACTTGCTTTGTGAACGGCTTTGTGAACTGCTTTGTGAAATGCTTTGTGACTTGCTTTGTGAACTGCTTTGTGACCTGTTTTTGTGAACTGTTTTGTGAGCGTTAGCTCCTGCTCTTTATCAGCGCTTGAATTATTTTGTGAGCGTAATCGATTGCTCTTCTATGAATATTCTCATCTGCATTTGTGAGCGTCTCACCTTTCCCTAATTTTATCGGCTCCTTGAACGTTTCTGCTTTTTTGTGAGTGGTTCTCTTTTTTGCGAGCATTCGTGCTCCTTGTGAGTGTGCTTTTCTGTGAGTGTCAAAGCCGATGTATGTATATCATCAGTTGACATCGCTAGTTTGAGTTTTCGCAATTTTCGACATAATGAGCGCGCATAACTCGTCTAACTGAAGTCGAAAACTCGGTCGACTGCATATGAACATTATTGGTATGCAATGTTTTCTACGTTTTTACATGCATGTGCTGGTGTAATGTGCCGTGTGCAAAGTGTAGTTTATAAATGTTTGTATGTAGCATGTATGTACTTGGCTCCACGGTAGCTCGTAGATTCCCGCTTTTTGGCTTCCGAATCTACAGTAACCCAGATTAAAAACCACAACTGTGGATGGCTTGGCGTGTCTGACCCACTTTTCTCGCGGGATCGTGATGAATTGGTTTGGGGTGCGGCCATAGCCTGTTATCGGTGTGTGAACGCAATACATATGCCCAACATACGTATAATGCACGCACTCACATCTTGTTCTCATATTAGTGTTGTATTGTCGCAAGCATCAAATGCAGCAACAGCGACGTGTGTGTATCTACGGTTCCATTATTTTATGCCTTCACGATGGTACGTGTGGGCATATCTTGCATTGCAGTTGTTGTTGACCTGTTATAGACCAGCGTCCATCAGGGGACTGGATAGGTAACGTGCATTTTGTTTGTTTTTTGGTACCGGCTCATTGCATTGTTGTGTGTGTGACCCCACCAATGGGACCAAGCACTGTGTCACCGCACTGGTTATGGCACCTTGTGTTGTTGCCTGCTTGGGATCACAAGCACAACACTCACACGCAGCTGATATCCCTGCCTGTCGAGTCGGGGGAACCCAGTCTGCATTGCAAATGTGTATTTATGACCGCCTGGTGTCTGATTGGCCATTTGGCGGGTGTCCAATCTGTGTAGAATGTATCATCGTGCGTATACATTGTCTGTCTGGCTGAGTGGTGTGAATGTCCACACGCACCAAAATTACACGCTTCTGGCCAGCAAAGACGTTAGCTATACGCTGAGCGCCTAAGCTGCATTGAGGGGGCAACGCATCACCTTGTTACATACTGAGTGAATGTGTGGAATGGGTTGTATGTACGATACACTAGTCGTGCTCTTCGAGGTTATCAACAAACGGTAGTTAACTTGGCTTAAGTTGCAATCACACGAAAGTCACGCGTAACGCAATATGTAGTCAATGAAGACTTATAAACATGTTTCAGTAGTTCTTCGCATCAGCACAACGCAATGTATGCAGTAATAGTAAAAACACAATGTGCATGCAACAATGCACATCAGTTCGGTTCTTCAGGACATCAAATTTCAATAGCAAAACCAAAAGCTGTTGGTAACACAAGCAAATCTATGATTACCTCGGACCTGATAAAGAACCTGTATTGTATTTCAGTTAGTCCTTTTGCGTGACATTTTCTCGATCTGGTGATTTTTGCAACGCTACCGTGATTTGTGATACCCATTTTTGCCCTGCCCTGCTCATGTATTTTTTGTACTTTTCTGTCGCAGTTTGGTTTTATATTTGGATATCCGTATTTCTTCGCGTTTTCCGTCCGTGACTGTTGTCCAGTTCACCTTTTGGTTTTGTTTGGCTAGCTCATTATAGGTTCGTCTCATGCCGTTTGGATCTGCTAACTTTTATTCGTATCTTTGAGGCTAGCCTGTTCGTCAGTTTTTTAAGTGTAACTGCAAACGTGTAACTGCAAACTTCTTTGTGAGGGGAGGATGGTGTTAGGTGTATTCTGTACCCAGGCCCGTGTATGTACATACCAATGTACATACCTGCTAGCACGTCCCACCATCCCTCGCACATCAGCAACAGCCAATCAGCGCTTGCCTGGTTTCGACCGTGTTGCTGTGCTGGCTTGCTGCTGTGTGATGTTATTCCAGCTAAGCGCGCGCAGCGCGCGCCCTCTTTTGCTGTCTTGGACGCGCAAGGCGCGTTATGTACCTACTTCCTAGTACCTATGTACCTTGCTTTAGTCTTACTTTCTTCTGCTATACTTTATGTCTGTTCTTGAAACATCAGCGAGCTACATTCGGTTTTTACCCATATACTTGAGGTCTTCTTCTACACGTCTCTTAATTAATAAAACTTATCGTAATCAACGACACGCGGTCTGGACTCGGATATTACATATGCAATCTTCGGTGACGAACACACAACCCAAATCGTAACACTATCTTATTATGACTTATTATGGTTTGCTCTTCTGGGTTCTTCACTAAACATAGATCCTGGTGTACACTGTCCACCACGTGGTTATTTGCCTGTTGGTCACTAGGGGAGTCAGATTGAAGAACAACCTGGCTACCGTCGTTCCCACCTAACTTCCTAGCGGCTAGCGGTTCACCACTTTTGGTATACGCTCCGGCCCGTTCCGCCGTCCCATCTTCAGAGCACATAGCTTCCGTATTACTCATGCAGCGTTGACGCGTGCGCTGGCCCGTCTCTCTCCCACCGAATGAGGTGGCGTCATAACCAGACGAATCATAAACTTTGGCTATGCGATGCGTTCTCCACGCCTGTTGTTTGCGCTGGAGTTTCTTAGTTGGTCTCGGAATACCTCCTATCTCGTTGGCTGGGACATGCCATTCATCCTCCGAACCGGTCCACTCTTCAGCGGAATCGATCGTCACGTCACTCATATAACTGGCATATCTTTCCATCTTCTTGGCATCGTATTCCGTTCCCACTCGGAACTCCCTGAGCTCGCAAGGGGCGAACGGGGCGTATATACAATGGCTTGACTCGTGCAAGCAGGCCTGCACTTCCCTTCGGATACCTACCTCGGTCGAGTTCATATCAAATAGGAACTCGCCGTGCATATAACTGAAGTATGCAGAATGCCCACATACACTACCGGGCACATTGCAGGGCTCGAACTCTAAAATTAGCATATGGTCTGGACCTCCACCCAGATCAGGATTCGGGATCTGAGAACCTCCTTTCTTATGACCTTCCTTCCATGACTTGCTTAATTTGTTTATTGTTTTACTCTTAACCCAATAAACCTTTACCTTACCCCATTCCAGGCCATTGACGCACCCATGCGTCGACCGACGAGGATCGTATTTCGCAATCATGACCGGGTCTATTTCATATGGCCTTCTGGTGTCGACACCATCGAGGTACGACGGATCGAAACCCGTGAGTCGACGTTTACTCCTTAGCCTCACTGGCAGATCTAGCTGCCCAGGGGTGACGAAGACACCTGGCTTGTCCTGACTTAGTTGGATCCTATATCGGTACCTATACGCTAACGTATTCACACGCAGCGCTCGTTTCATAACCTCGTGATGCGCACTGAATTCGTGTCCCTCCTTATAGAGTCTGGCACATGTCAGGTCAGCCAGCGACACGTTATTCCTAGCCATCAAGCATAGTTCCCCATCATCGTCCCCTGTGGGTACTAGTTCCTTCCGCGGAATGCCCAATAAAGGGTCAATCCCTTTCCTCCAGACATAATCAGCCCTCTTCTTAGCTTTCCCTTTCAATTCAGGCACGAAATCGGAATCCCTGATACCGCGCACCATGACGTTGGTCAAAGACTCGAACTGAATCGACGAGTACGCCTTGGAAGAGGCCGTACTTCCCCATACTATTGACTGTGGCAACATATACCTCTTGTCCAATGTGATCTTTTGTGAAACATCACTTGTACATATCTTATATCCTGTCATACCATGATACCTACTTGGGCTCGTCAGGCCTGCTGACGAGGAGTCATCAGAGCTCAGCACCCGGAGCGGTGCTGTCACCTCGTTTTGTGTAGTATCCCGCTCAGGGCTACTGACACGACTTTCTCTTTCATTCGTTCTTATCTCCTCAGTTCCGCCCAATGGTGTTTCACCATCATTGGGGTTTGGAACTGGACTATTCTTATTATTCCGATTCGTATCATCCATATCGCTGTCACAGACCGGGGGGTATTCGACCGCACCTCGGGCAGTGAAACATCACTCTTGTTATCATGAACAATCATACTTCTTTCAGCGGTCTCGTCCGGACCCTTCTTAAGTATCTTACTTATCATGGGAGCTTCGGCTGAGGTAGGCAGCCTAGCTTCCTCTCGGGCGCCTGCCGTTGCCGCGACCTCGATCGTCGGATGTATAGATGCTTCCCGTATGTCACACTGATCATCCGTGGACGCAACCACTGGTGGTGCCGTATTCGAACGGACAGGCTGGTGTCTCTGTTCCTTAGGCACCCCACCGAAGGGATCGCGTACCTCTGCCTCAATAGTGAACACCGGGCTCGCCGAATGTTCCCCTGTCTCCTTAGCCAACTTTCCGTTGATGAATCCAACGCTGGTCGATCCGGATTCTAGATCCTGTCGAATAGCGACGGCTTCAGCCAACAATCCTACGGTCTCTCCCACGGACCCATAGTTGCACAACGGGTGTGCCTTCATCTCATCGTCAGTCACGACATCATATCCAATCACAATTGGAGTGGAACCTCTTTGGTTCTGCTGATCTGCACCTATGAATGACTCACCACGGTCGATGGCAGTCGCCTCGTCCGTGCTTGAGTCCCTATTCGGCATAGCGAGTTCTATTCCATCCAATCCCGACATCTCTACCATTTCGTTCACCGTGGGCAGGGCCACAAGCCCCCTCTGAACCGTCTCTTCCGTACCTATCTGTCCCTCCTGGGCGGGCTCCACCTGTGCCTCATCCCCTTCCTCGTATCCGTCTTCACCCGACTTATCCTCCACCAATGGGGTTTTGGAGAGCTGTTGTTCCACTAACTCTGCCCATGAATAGGATTCCTCCGACTGGCTTAGCAGCTGTTGCAACCTATCAGACGTATTCTTATAATCCATAGAATCATCAGAATCAGGAAGCAACCGGATGCTACCCGAGTCGTCATCATCGGAACATATAGAGGACGGTGCCGTGGGTAAATCAAAGCGTACTTTCTGACGGCTTCCGTCCTGCATATCGTTCCTATCGGTGTCCACGGCCTCAATCCCAACCCCAGTTGCAGATTGACCCGCGTTCCCGTCCTTAAGTTCCTCACCTAGGTTTGGCTCATCTGCTAATGCAGGCTCGCCAGCTGATCCCGGGGGATCCATATGGTTCTTATGGGTTGGGTCAGCGTCCTGTCCCTTGAAAAGTGTGCAACTTGGCTCAGCGTCCTGATCCAAGCTTGGTGCATGGTGCATCATTGACGATGTGCACCCGAAGTCTGCCTGCCGCGGCCTCGCTCCAATACGGGCCGACCGAAGATGACTCCGGGCCCTGAATGGCAATCGACGACCGTTCCAACTCGAAGGGAGGTTAGTATTGGTAGTATTGAGCCACACGTGCTAGCCCCCGGTTGGTTTATCGAATAATATTTCGTCGTTTTATTATCCGATCGGACGTAAATCACACGAAGATTCAGGTAAGAGAGAAGAGAGAAGTTCAGATTTGTATGGTAAGAACAGAGTTTAAGTAGTCACCGCACACAGAGAATTAATACAAGACAAGAGTATACTAAACGCTGATTGGTTGTAATAATGCACTTGTATAATATGATTGGTTGACATGGTAAACCTAGCTTATGCATACAATAAGAGTCCTATGTGTATATGTTATAATAAAAGAGTAATTGTTGAGCGGGAAATTTGAATTTGTCTAAACAAAGATGGCCGACAAGGGCGGCTTGAAACCATTACAAAACAGTGAAACGCGGCAATACAAAAGTAGAAACAACCCGAATAGGCGACAGGGGTCGGTAGTTCGGGGCAATGGTGTGAGCCCCATTGCTCATACCTATGTACAGGGTTGAAAAAAAAATTTTTTATTAACGAGCTTTTTTTTAAAAAAAATTTTTTTTTGATTTTTTTTGACGAAAAATTTTTTATTAGAAAAAGTGTTGCAAACGACGTTTCAGGATAAATGAAATCGATACAACATATTTTTCAAAACTTGAAAAATTTTCGCCTCAGACCGAACTTGTGTGGTGACACCCGGTAGTATTGTGCAGATTCCATGGTCTCCGACCAGTCTGAGGTTGATGTTCACTAACGATGCTACTCTGATGTATTGTAGCATGCCGTACAACGTATTTTAATGCATCTAATGCCGTATATCTGATATGCGACCATCAAAATATCGATTACAGCCCAAATCTTGCGCGTCAGATCGACTTTGCGCGCCCGGTTTTGCACCAGACCTGCATATATACATGTGTAGTAGCATGTAGTAGTACATTATCGGTGCCACATTACTATAAAAGACCAGCCCCGCGCATCCCTGTACGGATTTGGGGACAATACAGAGCGCCGCAGGCTCGATTTTGGAAAAATTGTCTCATCCACAGAAAAAAAGTGCCAATTTTTTGCCTCGAAAAAGGCCATTTTTGGACATTTTGGCCCATTTTGGGCAACTTTTTTTTATTAAAAAAAAGCAAAATCTGAGTTTCAAAAAAAATTTTTTTTTAAATTTTTTTAATTGACCACTTTTTTTGAAACAACCCTGCCTATGTACGTATGCGAGTGTGGTCAAATGACCCGAAAGGCGATATATCGCTTGCGGACATCACGTGTGCAGATCACAGTGGGATTTCGAACAACCGATTAGATTAGCGGGGAATATCGCTATTCCGGTTTTGTCTGGCGGACACATGCGTAACGAGATTTTGTATCACATACCTTAGAATGCCGAATAATCTCCCCCATAAACCCCAGGGAATTATTTAGGAGCTACTTTCTGGATAATCCCCTCAGCATACACAGCATGCACATGGGGATTGTGTGAGATGAGTTTTTTATTTTCAAATCTCAATTCTCAAAATCTCAAATAATCCCGCAAGGGGGATTATTCGACATTCTCCGGTTCTTATCGTACATTTTTGACCAGCACAACCCATTGAACATCGATGGAGATGTTTGATTGGACGGCGCGCGCGTTTTGCAGGAAAATATTTCACAAACGAGACTAAGCTGCGGCAAATGCTGGCCATTGCCGGCGGTGCGGAATGCCCGGTGAACGAACGAAGACCACATGATTCGTACTTTTGCGTCACACACAACCACGAAACGCAAGGTCTCAACGTGCGATGTACGTGCTATTTTGTGCCGGTCAGCTTCTCTATTGAACAGGTTGCCAGCCCAAGGTTATGACCAATGTCCGAGAGACAACGCAATTGAACTGTTTTGATTCCAATATTGAATACCCACCATTGAATACCAAGGGGTATTGCTTCCTTTGCTAAAGCACGGTGGTACCATCTTGCGCACAACCGAACCAAAGCAAACCAGAAGTCAGCACGCGCTTGGTTGACATGCTGGATCGGGGTTGGCGCAGCCAAAACAATTCTAAACGCTTCAAAGCCCTGACTTTAATCAGCGTCCTTATTTTGTAGGGTGATTCCGGCTCACCGGTGATGTGCCGTGACAAAGATTCAAATGATTGGGTACTGTATGGGGTGCACTCCGGCACCTGGACAGGTGGGTACCAGCAGGAGGGCGATAAATTTCGTGCCCTCTGCGATTTTCCTATCGCATCGCATATTCACGCGTTACATTATCGTCAGTCTGCTGTATTTTCAAAAAAAAAAGAAAAAAAACGATTTCTTTTTTCAACGCTTTATACCACTTGCTTGTTCATCACAGGCTGTGGTGGCGGCGCATCTGGCTGGTACATTGGCAGCGAAGTGCGTGTGTATCCGTACGTTGACAAGATCAAACAGGCCGTTGCTGAGGCGACCACGGCGGACAGACGATGGTTAAAAAAACGCTTCGAAAATATACGCCTAGAGTGTTGAAACTCAAGAATACGATGATAAAGCACCGTTTCAGGCGCGTGGTCATAAAGCTTCTGTGTTTAAGCACATTTTTTGCACTCGTGCGTTTTTGCGCACTTTGACACACTATTGTAAATTTTTGACCTTCTTACGTCTCCTAGCTTGTTGATATCAATTGGAAACAACCACTGACAAAACCGAGCCCGATTTTTGTGTGACCAATCTTCAGCAGTTAATTATCCGTCTGGCGGAAACTCTCGAATTCGCAACCACCCCCGGGTGTGGTCGCGCAACCGCCACCAGAAACGATGATGACAACTTCCAGCTGACTGGCTGGAAACAGTCTCACAAGTGCCAAAAACACGCGCGAGTGCAGAAAAAAGCGTCATTGAAAAAAGCATACTTTTTTGTTTCTGATTGGGAACGACTTTTTTAGACCAGTTAGTGAATATTGAGCCCCAAAGCATTGCATCATTATCATTGTATTTCTGTACAGATTATCCCCCAGTGATTCTGTCCGTTTGGTGTTCATCATTGCTAAACCACAAGCACTGTCGCGAAGTCAGAGCAGCTTTGTTGTTTGAAAGAAAGCATAAACACGTCAATGTAAGGAAAAGTGTTCACTCCCTTGCGTTTTCAAAGGTGATAGTGAGTGTTCTGCAATCACAGTACGTTTAGGAGAGGCGCGTAAGGAACCCTCCATGACCACATTACTTGTCGTCTATTGTGAACCCGGCCTAACGCTGAACTCTGACAAACGCGCGAAAAGCGAAAAGTTAACTTTTCGCGTTTGTCAAAGGGCAAAAGAAAGTTATCTTTTCGCTTTTCGCGTTTGTCACAGTTCAGCCTAATAGTTGTGGAGATAAGTCCCACGCGAGTTTCAGCTTGCGTCTGGTCATCCCCCATGCGCAGGGCCCAGCGAACAAGACAGAAATACTCCATGCATATGCGAACACTGTTTTGATCTGATCTCTGCGTGCGCTTTAACTGTGCTGGGGCGACACCCACTGAAGCCGACACCAAAACTGCTAAAAAATATTCTAATGGGAATTTCCGACAGGCGCGCATCTCAGCTGCTATTGTGTACTAAGTGGCAAAATAGTCAAAAAGTACATCCTGTTTCACTGGGTACCATGTAGTGCTTGCTGGGTACCGAAGCCCACCATAACTCACATTCACTGCAATTCCCAATAAAAATGTTTGTTCACATTGAGGTGCTCGAAAATTGACAAATTTATGGCACAACTGCGAAGATTTATAGCAATAAGCTATGGCCTGAGCCCGGAAATAACGCACCGGCCACCAGCCACATCCGTGAAGGTCATCAGAGGCACTTTGTTCGACGTTTGGACCTGTTTATGACTCGTTGCGTGGCCAAGGGGCACACGGTGACTTTGTGTGCTTTAGAGCACTTCTGTGTGCTCTTCGATACAAGTACAAGAATAAGAATGGCGCTAACAACAGCAATACTTGGTGTATTTTTTGCAATTATCTGTGGCTTGCCGGGCGTCACAGGTTTGTGTTTTGCAGTTTTGCTTCTGTTTCACTTTTTACGTGGTCCTACCGCACGTCTATCTTCCACCAACGTGAACATTGCATGATCATCAAGTTTGCATAATGTTTCAGCTAATGAAGACGCCGGTCGTTTATTTGAAGAAATTCTGAGCTCGTACAACAAACTGATCAGACCCGATTCTCTGTCGACCAACAAAAGTGACCCTCTGGTTGTGCGGTTCAAAATGCGACTGTCACAACTGTTAGACGTGGTTAGGTGGCTTATGTTTCGTCCTCAACTCAGGTTACTTCATGGACGCGAAAGGAATTCTCAGCACACACGTTTTTCTGCTCGATTTGATATAAAGTAGAACAAACATTCCGATTTCCAGCACGAGAAGAACCAAATCGTCACGACCAATGTCTGGCTGGAACACGTTAGCGCTTTATTTTTAAATAAAAAATGAAATTAAACAAATCTTATTAAAATTCGGAGACAACACGTTCCAGGAATGGCACGACATTCGCTTATCATGGAATCCAGATGAGTACGGAGGCGTGAGAGTACTGTACGTGCCAAGCGAGATGCTCTGGCTGCCAGATATCGTGCTTTACAACAAGTTAGACCAATTTACAAAAATCAGCTTTTCATATTTTGTTCACCAATATTCCCATTTTGCAGCGCCGACGGCAACTATCAGGTAACCATCATGACCAAAGCGTCGGTCCACTACACGGGCAAAGTGATCTGGAACCCGCCTGCTATTTACAAGAGCATGTGCCCCATTAATGTGGAATGGTTGGACAAATAAATATTGGTCGCACAATGACCACATAAGAATTCATCAAATCAATCCTGATTTTCACGTTCAGTCACTCTTAAACCACTGTGCTATTTGTGATTGGCAAAAAAACATTTTCAGCTGAAAATAATCTATCAGAGCACCCACGTTGCTGCCGCTCTGATAAATTTTGTGGACTGCATGCTTTGTGCGCGATCGCGCAACGCAACGTCATTGCCCCGTCACTTTACCGCTTTATTCAGGAAAAAAATTTGACAATTCTTATAAAATCACTGTGCGACCAATACCAGGATGATATGCAGTTGCTGGCATCGTGGTTGGGAGTTTGACTTTTGACTCGGCATTAAAAATATTGTTGCGCATTATGCACGAAGCGCGAATGTGAAACAGCAGCCGGCTACGTATGTATGTGGTTGAGTGTCACAGATTGGTGTATATTGTACGATAACATTTGCTGTCAGGTCAATCAAGAGTGTCAAGCAAGTGCATGCCAGTATTCCGCGACTTTTCAGGCCCGGAAGTTCAGGCCCGACCTTTTCAGGCCCAGTTTTGCAGACCCAGCATATTTGACCCATTCATAGGCGTAGGCTTAGGCTCCAGCCGGGCCTGAACCTGTGCCCCGGGACTGAACCGTCGCACAATAACATGCCAGCCCGTATTTTTCGACGTTATTCACAATATTATATGTACTTTCTGCATTATCGTTAGGTTCCCATTCGATATGCAAGAGTGCAGCATGAAGTTCGGCTGCTGGACATACGACGGCCTGTTTGTCGACTTGGTGCACAAGACCAATGAGACCATACTGGCGTTCACGGTACAGAACCCGACACCCGATGGACAGTTTATGACAACCAGCGTGCAGTGTGTTGAGGTAATGACCGCATTGTCCAACCACAAGCTCATGAGACGCTTGGTACGGTTCCTGTGTTTTTCGAAACTTTTCGAAAACGAAAAAAAGAAAAATAAACAAGGCATAAACATACACAATTTCTTTTTCTTTTCTTTTCGAAATGTTTCGAACCACACGTGGAACCGTATCAGGCGTCTCATGAGCTCGTGGTTGGACTATACACGTCTAAAGTTGCATGAAAGTACCGTACGCTTGGAAATGTCACGGACTCACAGGGCCTTCCTGAGACGGACAGTTTACAAAATGCATATGAAATCGATTTTCTTAAAAAAAGAGCATTTTACTGTTCAGAACGGCATCGACTTGACCGATTACTACCGCAGCACAGAATGGGACATACTGGCCGTACCCGGATGGAAGAAAAGTCAACAATATCCGTGTTGTCCTGAACCATACATTGACAGTGAGTTCGTTTGACTATGTTTTTTTTAAATGATCAATTTCAGCCAGTCTTACAGAAAAAAAACCAAAATATTACCTTCTTCAGTCACCTACAAGATCATTCTCAAGCGCAAGACGCTCTTCTACACAGTGAACCTTATCCTGCCCTGCGTTGGCATCTCATTCCTCACCATCCTCGTCTTCTATCTTCCCAATGATTCTGGCGAGAAAGTTACTCTCTCAATTTCAATCCTCATTTCACTCACTGTCTTCTTTCTTCTTTTGGTCGAAATTATTCCGGCCACGAGTCTGGTGGTCCCTTTGATTGGCAAATATCTGCTATTCACGATGGTTATGGTGACCATTTCGATTTGTGTGTCCGTGGTGAGTAAGCTGGTTTTCAGTTACGGGCAGCGAGATGTTTGATATCATCTATTTACATGTACTGTACAAAAAATTGTTTAATGACTTCTTTCCGAAAACGGAGGGCTGAGGACCGAGCGGCCATAAGGCAAACGGATTTATTTGCGGTGTTGTGATTTATGACATATGTCGTTAACCTTCTGGTGCTAAATTCCACGCCTTTAGATGGTCCACCGCCTGCTATTGATATCAGAACATTTTGTTGCCTATGGTGCACCGGGTCTGCATCAGTCTACAGTAAACAAAAACGTGCATCTCCATCATTCAATTATATACTTCAATAATCTTGTGCAAAACGTGCCTCAAAAAATATTGCTGCTTTCCCCATAGGTGATCATCAACTTCCACTACCGCGGCCCAACGACGCATTGCATGTCTCCGTTCGTACGCATCTGGTTTCTGGAACGGATCCCCAAACTGTTGTTCATGAAACGACGTGCGGATTTAGAGGACCTCTTCGACAGTTCAGGACTGTTCGCGCATCACAGAAATGATGAGGCCGCGGCGGCCAATGGGGCCAGTCCGCGACGACCCTATCAGCTTGTGTACAGCGGTGGGTTTGAATTTTGCGTTTCGCTGAGAATTTGCCACGCGACAAAGTTTGGTCGGTATGCAACTTTGCGGGTATGTGGGTCGGGGGTGCAAAATGCGACTTCGTTGATTCTACATTTCCCATCAGCGTAGACGTGTCTCGCAGCTCACAGCTGCACAACTTTTACGTTGGTCGAAACACAGAAACAACTCGAAATCGCAAGATTATTATGACCCCACTCGTGTTGAGCCCCCGACCACACCCGACCCGCATACCAGCAGAGTACTGTACATGCACGCCTTTGTGATTTGCGTTTGCTCCGGAGCTCCAAGATAAGTGGGGTGCCGAAAAATGATTTAAACTATAGTTACTGTAAAGTTTGCCCATATCGTTGTTTGGGCCATCGGATCGGACATGTCATGGTAACGTGACGTTTTGAATCAAGGATATTTTACTGTTACCACCACCAGCGCAGAAGTTGTTTCATGACAGCTGCAAGAAGCCCTTCAGGGCGGACTTAATAGGTTGAACACGGAAACCGGAACACGGAAATAGTTCACATACAAGCCAGTTTCATGGCTTTTCGTGCACGGAAATATTTCCGGTTTCCGTGTTCCGTGATTTTTTTATATTCACGGAACACGGAAATATTTCCGTGTCAGTAGTTGCTGTTTGCGTCAACACTCGGGCTTTTGACGTCAGCACGCTGGCTTTTGTCATCACCACCGCAAAAGCACCGTTTGCGTACCTGAAGCATTTCCGTGTTCCGTGGCACGGAAATATTTCCGTGTTCCGTGATTCTCTAAAATATTCACGGAACACGGAAATATTTCCGTGTTCCGGTTTCCGTGTTCAACCTAATCCGCCCTAAAACGCCTATCCAAACAGGGCATCAGTAAAATCTGAATGAAAATGAAAACGCACGGTAAAACCAAGTCACATGACCCGGTCAGATTCAATCCCGTCCAATCCGATCACCAATTTTGACATTGACGCAATAGATTGAAACATCATTACCACCTCCAGGCAGCGCGTCGAACTGTTTCCGTGAGATCCGCCATCCGCTGCACCTGGAGGACCCGGACAACTACGACGAGACGCACTTGCGTTTGTATGAAAACCAACGCGATCCGCAGTTTGACCCGATGCACAACACCTTCTATGCAAATGACGGTAGATTTTTTTTTTGGAAAAGTGTGGAAAAAATTTTTATGAAAGTCTTTCTTATTTTTCCCACTGATCAGTTTTCGAATATTGGGTGGTGTGTTTGGCAAGTTTTGAGCATTGCGCTCTCCGGTTATTGTCATGCCCAAAATGAAAGGAATATCGACTTGAAATTGCATCTGGGAAGGTGGTTCAGCGGTGAAACAACATCAGCATTGCCTTACCGCGATGATCATGGGATAGGTACAACGTCAGCTCACCCCAGCTGTGGTCAGAAGAACCCAAGCTCTCCTGCCCGTCAGGAGAGCCTGGGTTTATTCTTATTATTTATTCCTATTTAGTTATTTACTTGTGGTTGGTTCAAGCGTATAAATCTAAGTGCAAACGTTACATCCCGCCAAAACCTAAAAGCAGGCCAAAGCCGGGCCTAAAAAAACTGCTGGGCGCGAGCGTTTGCAGTATCCGTCAGTACATTACGTGTATTTTCTCCGACCAAACTTTCAGGTATCAAGCGCCCGGGTGTGCCCCACCCTCACCATCGAAACCAACATCATCGCAGTCCTAACACTGTCAAAAATGATGTTTCGATGTGCGAGAAATGCGCTCGCTACAAACGTCAGGTGAAGAAAGCGTTCGGCGACGTGCAGTACATCGCCGAACACGTCAGATACCATTATCGCGAAGCTCAGGTTGATTGACTTTTTTCGCATACTTTTTTGTAAAAATGGAAATTTTATCCTGAAATTCAGGTGAAGGAAGACTGGAAATTCGTCGCGCTGGTCATCGATCGTTGTTTTCTCGTCATGTTCCTGTTGGCCTGTATTTTCGGAAGCATCGCTATCATATGTCAGGTTGACTCATTTTGTCGAAGAGCACGTGTCATAAACCCCCAAACGCACCCCAAATAATATGCAATTTTACAGGCACCAACCCTGTACGACTCGCGTATCCCCATCGACATGCTTAGTGGTGACCAAACTGAGTTGCATGCCCGGAATGGCATCAGTTATTGTCGGCAATCGGCCGCGACCACAAACAGTTCGGTGAAGGCACTGACCAATACGGCTAGGTGGTGGATGTTCATGTAAGTAGAATGCGTTCGAGGATGCGCATGTGGCAAACAGTCAAAAGCCAACCAAAGAATGTCATCATTTTTAGTACCGTAAAGTTCGCGCCCTGAATTGTTTGTATATTGTGTATAGCACTTTTTAGTTATAGTTTTTCTGCTTTTGATTTGAATGGTACTATCCTAGTCAAACAGATGTCATTTTCACATATGATTAGATCTGGCGAGTAATCATGGGTGGATTATGTGATAATCGATTAAAAACTTTAAAATGTGAACAAAAAAATTAAAAAAACATGCTTGTTTAGAAAGGTCTTTAGAAATCGTGTTGGCGTTATTGCATGTTTGTTTTCGCATAAACTAAAATAGAATAAAATAATTAGAAAAAAACAAAAACCGTTGTTGTTGTCGGCCGGCGGTACATGGACATGTATAATGAGCGTTGTTGATTACCTGGTTTTTAGTGCTATTGCTGGAACCACTCTCGAATAGCAGCAAAGAAAACGTTCCACAGGTACAGTAGGTACAATATGCGGGCCACCGAGAACAAAGCCAAACCAGAAAGTCGTATTGCTTGAAACCACACCACACGTTTCCAAACTCGGGTATACTCTGACAATACCTATTACCTTTGGGGGACACTTTTCAAACGCGTTGCCTGATCCGCAAAGCTGATTATGGTGTATTAGCTGCAGCGGTCACGTGACTGCCGGCCGCTCAACACACAAGTCTAACGTCGTGATTTGCGAAATGCTACGAAACTCAGCTGGCTGCGCCAGTTGCGTGTGCTTTACGGATCAGGCAACGCGTTTGACAAGTGTCTCCCAAAAGTATTGTCAGAGTATACTCAATAGAGAGGAGGAATACAAGAGTGGAATGAACGAAGAGCAATTTCATCAAAGGAACCCACCCATCGCATATGCGGAAGTTTCCAGTGATCGTGTCATGTGCCTACACATATTACGCAAACACGCTATTTTTGTCAGTACTTGCTTATCGCAATTATTGTGTGTGATGACTAGCGGCCCACGACAAGTTGGGCAAGAAGGACAGCATTGATGAGAGACATCGTCAGCCCTGAGGGTACAGGCCCACCTCGCTGGCGAGTGATATAGCAATGTTGGAACCATGGTAACTAAATGTTTCTTGTCTTTTTATAGACTTGATGATTGATGCTTCTGGACAAATTAGACACCGTATTCATATTGGTTTTGCGTGCACGGAAGCTATACGTGGGGAGATAGAACGTTGAGACGCCGACAAAAAGTCCAAAAAATGACCACCTCAACTGACCAGAACTTCGATTGGCTAACCCGCGTGTTCGTGTACAGCATAACTATTGTATCAGTGCCGATTTACACAATGTTTTTCGTGATGATGCTTCGCTACCGTAATACCGACACATTCAAATCGTCGTTCTACAAGATCCTGATGGCACTCGCGCCCGTTGACCTGATTGGTGGGTGGGTGGGTGTGTGTGTTTCAATGGTTCAGTAGCATCGCTATGTTTCGTGCGTCAACAAAACAACTGTATGTTTGATTGGGAGGCCAAAATAGCGCCGCGACGAAGTTCAAAAGCAGCAGCACAGCGCTATACGCCTGTGTATTGGAGCCATTCGTGTTCATGTGTTCGTCTCTTGTGCTCATTTAGGGTTTAACTACTCGTCGACGCTAATTTTGATCGTACTTACATGCCGTACGTTGCATGGTGACATAGGGCACTCGGTCAACACTTGCGTTTCGGCCACATGCCAAGATCTGCTTTGACGACTCTCCCACAAGTCACCTTGTTGCAGGGGCGTCAAACACTCTCCTAATGATGCACGTGCTATGCGATTTCTGGCATGTGTTCCCAGCGTGGATGTACCTCGACTACGACTACATTCTGTTTCCAATCCTGTACTACATAACCTGGTCGTCGACCACTGCCGCTTTTTGGCTCACCATTACCCTGGGACTCAATCGCTACACAGCTGTGGTGGTACCGGTCAAGCATAAACCGGTGAGTATACACAGGCCAAACGTAAACCGGTGAGTATAAACAGGCCAAGCATAAACTGGTGAGTATGACCTGGTCAAGCATACCTACATAGACTGGTGAGTGTAACTAGTTCCAGGCTAAACTGATGAGTGCAAGTAGGCGAAGCAAGACTGGTGTGTACAGTATAAATATGTAGTTCGGTTGAGTATAAACAGGTCAAGCATA
The DNA here is from genome assembly GCA_030248065.1 of Rhynchonema sp. JSB1_4. NCBI lineage: Eukaryota > Metazoa > Nematoda > Chromadorea > Monhysterida > Xyalidae > Rhynchonema > Rhynchonema sp. JSB1_4. Next base: position 28,661 of record JASAMV010006695.1, read on the forward strand.
AACCGGTGAGTATAAACACATCAAGCATAAACCGGTGAGCTTAGAACTGGTCAACTTTGTGGGTATAAATAGGCCAAGAATAAACCGGTGAGTTTAAAACAAGTAAACGTAAACCGGTATAGTATTAACATGTCAAGCATAAACCGGTAACCAAGACAAGAAGCCGACGATTGTCTCGGTGGTGTTTGGTAAACATTTTTAGATGGCAATCTCCAAAATTTCGGACTTAGAAAAATTTTCATCAAAACCCTCACATGGTATCAGGGTGACACCATGTAGGAAGTTATACGGTACCCCGCATACATGGCACCCAGTATACGTATGTACTTGCGTGGTACTCAACATACGTACCTACATACATTCATGGTACCCAACATACGTAGGTACATGCATGGTACCCAACATACGCAGCTACATACACTGTGCTGTTTCATGTGTGTATACGTATTAACATACATTGAGTATGACCACACAACTTACATAGGTACGTCCATACATGTATGGTACCCAACATACATACACTAACATACGCATTGCGTGCACCAGACACAGGGAGCAAACAATGCATGGGTAGCTTGCACATTTTGACACATTATTAATCTTGGGTCTGGTCATAAGGTGTAAAGTCATCGCAACTGTGTAACTGTACCCAATATTATCTTCAGAAAAAAGCGAAAAAAACCTGGTTTATGATAGCACAGATTCGATCAAAAAACACCTAGTTTTATGGCGCGAGTTTTTATTTTAAATTGAGCGCGTCCTTTCAAAAGTGCAATTATGAGTGGAAATCATAAATGCCCTGAATGTGAAGCCGTTTTTCCCACCAAATATCGAATCAAACGTCATCTGTTATCCCATAAGACCGTTCGAGATGTGCAATGCCCAGAGTGTGAGAAGTGGTATAAATCTGCAACGGTTATTTACAGTACTCTATCACTTGTGTTTTATTTGTGACAATCAAAAAATCCTATATTCAGCACCTACGCATGCATGTGAGGTATCGTCACGAGAGCATTCGATGTGTCAAATGTGAGCATTGTTCTTATCGTTCGAAGACCTATCCGGCTCTCGCTGTGCACGTCATGAACAAACACATGAAAATCACATTCCAATGCGCAGAGTGTGGTAAAACATACACACAAAAATGTTGACACTTTTTTTATGAAATTTGTGTATTTTCATCAAAACCACAACATTTTCCTTATTGTTTTAGCATCGGTGTATCGTCATGCCAAGAATCACCACTCAGTGACTCCAAAATGATACCGTGCAATTATGTATGAGTGTGTTATTATTACACCCAGCAGTCATTTATGTATCATTTATATGTCGTTACATTGTTCGGTTGTTTTGAACTTCAAATGAACTGTTCAATCATTCAGTCATGGACTTTATGAAAAGTAAAGAAAAATTAGTGCACGATGGTAAACTGACAAGGAATGAAGAGCACAGGAAGAAAAGCACAAAGAAGAAAAACACAATTTTAATTATCACACTCCATTTCATCATTGTCTGCAACCTGCATTTGTTCCATTTGAGACTCCATCTCAAGCTGTTCGTACACAGCAATCTGGTCATTGAGCCATTCCTGTTCCAGGGCCTCATGATCGTCGAGCTGTTGAAGATTCATCTCGTCTTGGATGTCATTCTCAATTTGCAGCAGAAGTTCGTGTTCCAGATGCAACTCTTGTTGTAAGATAGGGATAGCGTCACCATCCGGGCACCGTTGAGCATCATGAAGTGACGCTGACAGCAACAGAATTATCACAATCACGATTTTCATCTTTGGGTGATGAAGAAAATTACGCTCGTAAATCAGGGTATGTAGAAATGATACAAGTAACGATTTTTGGCTCGTTTAAAACCACTGTGGTACTTCATGGTGCGACGTTGATAATTTTTCTCTGTTTTTTTTTGTACGAAATGTAAATAATGGGGTAGGATGGTGATAGCTGAAAAAACAGACATAATTTTGTGATATAACCACCAAACATGAAATACACGGCAAGACAGCTACACACATATATGTATATGAAGCACATTTTTAGTTCGCCTTCATTTCATTCATCACAGTACTCAAAGAAGAAAAAATCATGAAAAATAACAATATTGTGACCAGTGACGAACGGAGCGCGATTCAGGCTCTGGTGGAAGAGCAACGCAGAGGAAAATACAACCATGTGTTGAATATGTTTTGTAAAGTGGTCGTCACTATACTGATGCAGTTTCTCAAAAGTCCAACCAATCGAATGAAGTGCTGCTCAGGGTGCCAAAACACGATAGGTACATACTTAACAAAGTTTTAAGAAAATAGACTTGAAATTTTTGATTTTTTATAAACTTTTCATGGCTTCAGGGCACAAAATGGAAGACGACGGAACAAAGACACCAATCTTCAAGCAGCGCACACTGGCTGTAGACAGAATGCATGTGTGTGAAACATCAGCTGCGTACCTACTCACAAGCATGGATCCCACGCGATTGTGCGACATTATGGAAACTGCAAATCTTATGAACTCAGTGATGTGCAGTTTTTGGTTACAAGCGCTACAAGACGCAACTGTGGATAAAACATCAATATGGCTACTTTTTCAAGAAAAAATTTACCCTCGTGAACTCATCATCGACAACTTTATAAAACTCTTGGGTATGGCCGGGTTGCATAAAGACAACCAACAGAATGGGTATGATTATCCAAACTAGTGCACTCAAATTAACCGTGTATGATGTTAAACGCAAAGCAATTTTGTAGCTGAACTATATGTGCATACAAACACAATCGTGATACCACATAACCATGGTGTGCTATTTGCTGTGACTACTGGATATTTTGATTTTTTCTGGTGTGCACTGCGAAGCCCTGTGTGTAGAGATTGTACTTGTTAAACATTAATCTCACGTGCTGACCGCTTCAGACAATAAAGTTCATTTTGAGATCTGAGCTCGGAAAAAAGTGAAAATGAAATATTTGATTTGTGCTTTTGTTGTCGGGGTTGCTGTATCGGCACCCATTGTGAAAGACCCGTGTGCCGCTGCAACAGGAGTTTGCGAATGCAACTTTTATTCGGGTGAAGCGGAATGCAAAGCTGGACTGCAAGAAGGAATGATTATTCGACCGCAATTTTCGCTCGTTCGGTTGAAGGGTGACTGTGATTTGACCACAGCCAGTAAAATTTTCCCGAATGCTGATCTGGTGCGACCGAACTCTTGCAATATGGTTAGAAAATTTTCATGAATATCATTTACATAAAATTGAAGTAATTTTATGCGATTGGGTACAGGCTCCGTCTACCACCCAATCCACGCTCATGTCAAGCATCCAATTGTCAACACAACCCAGCTCAAGTGAAATACCTACGCGTGTGCACGAGACCAGTGAACCGAGCGTTGATGTTTCACACAAGACCACTGGAGATGAAGAGAGCAATATGGTACGCATAAACATGGTCTTGATTTATGCATGAAATGTTTATATAATATTTCTTGATACGTAGATGGAATGCGATAGCCCAACCGAGGAAGTTCGTGTTGCGTACAGTGCACCGAAAGAAGAAGCGGTATGATAAAGGGCAGAAATACTTCGTTATAAAAGCTTGCATGAACATATTGCCACTTACAGTGTCGTGCGTGTACTAATTTTCAAACCTTCGGACATGAAGTGGTGCGCCAAATTCGAGATTTACAGCAAGCTGTGCATTATCTTGATGTGCGATTCTTCAATCTTACGGTGGCATACAAAAACGCGACTGGACAAGAAATGAAGGACACCATGCATGCCGGATCTGCGAATTACACGGAACAGAGCCACAGTGATAAATTGATCATATCGTATCAAAACGTCAGATTCAGGGTACGCGAAACGTGTAATGCAGTGAACCCTCATTATAATGGAAGTTATTTTCTGACACTAAGTACAATACCCTTGCATGTGCGTAATTATAAGGGCAGGGATGTTTTGTATCAACATTACATTGAAAATATCCACTACAAAGAGCGTGCACTGTAGCAAGAACATTATCAAAAAAATAACTCCACATTTTACAGATTGACCCGATGGACGTTGTAAGTGCGCTGGTCTTCCAAGAACTGCTGTGCTTGTTCAAAGCGTACATTTGGTTTCCCCTGTGGACATGTATAAAAGCAAAATTACGTCGTCCGCAGCCATCCAACACTGATATGATGCTGGAAGCGGTGTAACTCTTTATTAGTAGTCCACGTGCGGTTTTTTCTTATCAGTGAATTCGGAATACAAGGAGAAAAGCGTGCTAAAATACTATTTGGGAAATTATGTGTTATTTTATCATAATTACGAAACGCTGCTTTTCATTTATTTGTTTGATTTTTCGGATCTGAATTTCCGTGGCAGCTATGGATACAATAAAATCTGTGTTTTATAATTTGGGTGGTCCGGGGTCTTACGCAAGTGAAAGTATACTTTATAAAACAGCAAAGCAGGTGAACCCTCGCGTTACGAAACGTTTGGTTCGTTCATTCTTGAAAAAATCTTATGTCGTGAGTAAAACCAAACAGACCAAAAGTCCGAAGAAACGTCTAAAATATGTACAAACAAATCGTGACCTTTTCTTCTCGTGTGATCTGGCTTTTTTTGAAAGAACCCCATGGCTGTTGTGCGTTGACGGATTCTCAAGTGAGGCGTTTTCAAGAAAATTGAGAAATAAAACCGGCAAAGAAGTTTTAAAAAAGTTCAAGGAAATCATAGAGGAAAATGGAGGTAAAATACCACCCTATGTTCTAACTGACATGGGAACCGAGTTTAATTTAATGAAGAAATTTCTAAGCGAAAACAACGCAAAACTAAAAATGACCAAAAGTTCTCAAAAAAGTCCACATGCTGAAAGCTTGATCGCTAAAATTAGACAAAAGTTCGTTAAATACAAGGCGCATCACGAGAAGGGTAATATAAATGAAGCGGTACCGAAAATAGTAGCTTCACATAATTCCACAGTTAATTCATATGGGTTTATACCTAACCAGTCCTCGCCCGGTGAAATTTTTGCAAAAAAGTACGGTAACTTCATAAATACAAGCGCAAACATAGCCTACGGTATTGAACCGAAGTTTGCCCTCAATGACATTGTCAGAGTGCGTGTACCGTCGACAGGCTTTTCTAAGGTTAAAAATGCTGCTGAAACACAATTTTCAAACATAATGAAGTGTGTTGAACATTTCAGACCACTCAGAACAGTGCGGAGACGTTTAAAATTACGCAAGTGCGCAAAAGCTCTCCTATTGAGACGTATCGCTTGAGTGATAGGCACGGGAATACCCTGGACAAACTGATCTACCCAGAGGAGATCGTCTTAGCTGAGAAGGATTATAAACGCCACAACAGAATTAAATCGATATTAAAGCAAGAAAAAACACGCACAACCAAAAAGTACTTAGTCGAACTCGATTCTGGTGAGAAGCGGTGGGTTCCACAACAAAGGATGATTGACTATTACATTGACTACCCATAATGGATCGAAAGGATCTGAGAAACTTTAACGTTGTTCTGCATTGTGCTGAAAACCAGGAAAATGTGTACTTGGATCTTGAAAACTCATCAGCAACATTAACGCTTCCCGAACCCATTGTGCTGCAGCCAACATTAGATTTTGTTGCCTCCATGCAACTTTTATTCATGCGTTTTACACCGCAAAATATTGTTAAAACTGAACATTATTTTTATCTATCTCATGACGCTACCACTTTTATTAGCGTTGTATTCCCGGAAAGCTTTTCAGAATTTCGAATGCGTAATTTTATAGCAGAGTTAAACAAAGTTGTGCCCCAGGGCTATAAGGAGGATGTCACATTTGCATACCAATCAGAGGACAACCGCATTAAAATCAACCTGCAAGGTGATACATACATGGTGTTAAGTGACAAGTTATCATTTATGCTTGGCTACAGTAATCCGTCCTTGGTAAAGGGTGAAAACGCAGGTGATCTCGCTCCGGACTTACTGTATGACTACCATCAATTGTATTTCTTGTTGCCACACAATGTCACAAGCAGTTTGCTAAACCAGTCTTATTTACCATTATTGAGAATTGTTCCTGTAGACACACAGCGCCTGATTTCGCAAGGAAATGTGCAAATTATGTTCCAGTCAGACAGCAATGTCAAGTTATTTTCAAGCACCATACATAAAATTCAAATTGTCATGCTAAATTCAAATTTTAGAACGTTTTCTTGTGCAAGAAAAGACTTTACGATGACGTTGCACATGAAATGCATGCAGAATTACATTTTTAACGTATAAAATTATGGCTACAGAGGATGTGAATTTCCCTTCGGTGCAAAAATCGTTCACTAAGTACTTGACAAAGGCGTTGAGCTCAAGTGGACCACTTACGCTTCCATTACCATTTGGTACTAGTCCAGACATAGGGTACGCGGGGAACTGGCGTAATTTCGATACCATACAGACTACGGAAACACCTAAAGTCCAGATTAAAACGAAAAGAAAACCAAAATCGAAAAGAAAGCCCAAAGAGTCGAGGCAGAAGACAAAAAAGAAACCCAAAGTTAAAAAATCGCAGATTAAAAAACGTGTTTCGAAGAAAGGCAAGAAAAGAGGAAAACCAAAGCAAATTCCAGTAACCAACCCTCTGTTCTAAAAATGCCACCGAAATCAAAAAAACAACGAATGGAGACCCCCGTGATGGAGGCCACACAGCCAGTGCTTCCGCTCAATTTTTTAAACAGTTTCCAAAAGAAATCAGTTCAAGCGAGCGTGACTAACGTTTATCCTCAATATACACTACCGACGGCAAGCTTCACAAGAAATAGTGTGGTTTTGTTGGAGATTAGTGCTTCTAGCACGTTGTACACAGCGCCACAATTATACTTGGAATTAGATGTAAAAATTGTAAATGGAGACCTATCACCCCTAGAGAAGAACGCAGAAGTGGCTCCAAAGGGGAACTTTGGACAAGCGATTTGGTTAGGAGAGAACTTAATTATCACTCGCGGTCCTTTTTTAAATTTTCGTCTACTTAGGAGTGATTGCGAGATTCGATTGAACAACATGTTGATCACGCAGCGCGCAGGACTGCATGCATTAAAAAGTTATTTGACGAAAGCTGTATTAACTTCACGCGAAGAGAATATAAACAACAATGATGCAGCTATGATTTATTTACCGACACCAGGCAATTTTAAATAATAATTTTATTTTGTCAGGTTGAGAGCAATGACCGTAAAGCGTATGTTCCAGGTAAATTTGATACAATTTCAAGCCAACTAAACCCTAGTTATGATACACGAAAGAAGAAATTCGCTGAATCGAAAGTGAATCACCTTTTCTACATGATTGACACTGAACTATGCTATTCAGGTACCATAAGCAGATAAGTTAGTTGACATCTCTATGTTTCTTAAACAAAAATGACATGTTTTAGATAGACTTATTCCAAACAATACATCAATACATCTCACCCTACATCCCTCAAGTGACCAATATTGCATTCTGAGCGGCGTGACAGCAGCAAACCGCAACCAAGTATACGTGGTGGAAAATATACGTTTACATTATCAACGTGTCGAACTCAACTCAACCTTGTGGTTAGCGTTTCAAGAAGCGCTGCTCTTATCTCCATATAGGTAAACAAGTTATTGGGATGAATTCCTGAAAACACAATTAGTTACGTTGCAACGTGCAGTTGTGTCTTCGGGAATTCGACCCATGTGGGTTACTCAGACAAAGCAGACACACGCAAGCTATGTTTACATAAACAGAATTCCGTTACGACGTTTTGTGCTGCTCTCTTATCAAAAATCGAGTGGAACCAGCAACTGGTCAGAAATTTTGGTATCAAATAGTATTTTACCATCGACAGTGTATGTGGCGTGCATACCTACAAAAGTAAGGGGGTTTTGCTTTAGTTTAGCGATTTTATCCGATAAAAAAGCAGGTGCTTTATTTAAAGGCCCAAACAGGGAGTTACTCCCACGAATATTCCCAGAGCAGCATGATTGGATTAAATAGTATGTACATATCCGTCGATGGGCACAATTATCCGAGTCTTGCGTTAAATTTAGACTCCAGTGACACAAAATGGATTCGTAGCTATGTACACTTGCTACAAGTTAGTACTAAGAAGAAGAACTTGTGACAGTCATTTTTTCTCTGCAATTTTCTTATCTCACAGGTGAGTGGCTTCGATAAAAAGGGTGCTGGAACACCAAACATATCATCAAGTGCTTTCGTGAACGGTTACTCATTCGCAGCAATCAATTTGTCAAGACTTTCGGTCAGTGATATTTCATCTCTGCCAAAGTTCGGTACGTGCGCGTTGCATGTCAGTTACACCACTGCTCCATCTGAATCTGTGACAACAATAGTTTTTTGCTTGTTTGAAAACGAAATTTTAGTGGATTCTAGTTATCGCTACACATCAGATTTTTCAGTCTTTTCATGATGGAGGGGCGTTTATTGAGCAACATTTTACGAACATGTTACAGAACATCAAAACAGTTTTTTGGGGTCTTTTTGAGTGATGAGCTCCCAAGTCTACGCATACCCAACAACAGTAATTTCACAATGATTATAAATACAAACACTGCCCGCGATGTCTCAAGAGGGATAATGGGGCACTACGTAACCGTTATTGTAGATTGGCAGCAGGTGTATTTTTGGGACCCCCTCGGTGTTTCATTCACTAAATATTCACGTGATTTAGTATCTTTTGTGAATAAACTGTGTGAGAGACGTGTAATCACTCAAAATTTTCAACAAATACAATCAAATTCTTCATGCGTGTGTGGGCTTTTTGCAATTTATTCTCTGTATTATTACGGGACGTTTGGCACCCTGGTTGGCTCCAAAGAGCCGTTTTCTCGAGATTTGCAAGAAAATGATCGAATTTTATTTGCGTTCTTTATTTCACGGTTCCCATCATATACCCAAATTGTTTCCCCTCATAAATTATTATCGTGTGAACAATAATGGAAGACACAGCACAAATAAAACTACTGCCATCTCAGCCCATGCGCCTTGCGATATTTGGTCAATCAGGTATGTTCGCATTCGGTACGATCATTAAAGGGGAAATTGCACATTCCTAATCGCCCTTCAAACTTTGCAAGTGCTTAGACTGCAGTCTGGGCATCACAAAACTCAAATTATTTAGTATGAATTTTAGTCTCTACTAGTTAAAAGGACCGCCGGGAAGAATTTCCGCCGCCCCCTTTCTCCTCCTTCTTTCTTCTCCGTCTCTTTTTTTAATTTTCCCCCCCCCCCCCCCCCTTGCGGGCCGACAAAAAAAAATTTTTTTTTTTTTTTTTTTGTTTTTTCTTTTTTTTTTCCCCATCTCTTCTCCACTTACCCTCCGTATTCCCCCCCCCTCTTCCTTTTTTCCTTTTTTCTTTTTTTTTTTTCTTTTTTTATTTTCTTTTTTTTTTTTTTTTTCTTTTTTTTTTAATTTTAAGGCATGAGGTTAAGCGCACCTTATTCAGTGACACAGATCAAGTGACGTAAGCCCTTTTAGGCACAGGCAAATCGACTTTTTGCGCTAAATTCGTTGATACACTAAATGATGTGTGGCGCTTTCGGAAAGTTGTGTTGATGTATCGATACACACAACCTATTTATGAGCAAATGTGCTCCATTTTCGGCGACAGAATGACCACAACTAGAACCCTTAGTACTGATGTCCTCAGCAGTTTTGATGAGACACTCAGTGACATGCACCCAGCTCTACTAATTGTGGATGACGCTTTTGATGACAAACATGTGATGGAAGTTTTGTTGGAATTCATGCTTGGAACCAGCCACCACAAAAGGTGAGGTTTTTTGAACACGCGCTCATTTTCCCTGACCATCTGGATGAAAATTTTGTTTCAGAGTTAGCGTAATTCTATTAGCTCAATCATATTTCGTATCCAAGTCACCAACATGGAAAAGTGTTTTGCGAGCTGCGAAGTGAGTTTTATGTGGAATTTCGAAATAACTAATGTATATTGTCATTTTTGCATATTTTTACAGCGTCATTTGCTTTATGCAGTGTTGCTCAGACAGAAGTCAACTGCACTGCGTTGCGCGCTCAATTTTTCCTGGTCAAACTAAGCAATTCATGGCTGCACACGCAAAGGCCATGGAACACAATCTCACTTTCAACAGTAATCCTTATGATAAGTTGATTTAATATTGAATGTTCGGATCGCCACATCGCATACCTATTGCATGTTATTTAGGATATTTATTGATTGATCTACAAATTCAAAGTGACCCGCGCTACCAACTGCGTACCGGAATATGCAAACACGAAACTCCGTTTATGTATCAATTGGGATGAAATGTCACTACAAATTATTTTGCACGAGCCTTACCTGGAAATTTTGAAATCTTGTACGCCTCAATTATTCAATGCAATTATCAGCGCAGCACCAATCACATTGATAGACTGCCTAACACTAATATCTTTAAACACAATCCTTAGAAATATCCCAAATGCACACCTACATATAAGCCAACTGCGCAAAAATAAGAAAAATTTATATTTAATTGCAACCAGAGGCAAAAATTACAAGAAGAAGCGAGTGGCGTTAAAAAAAGCACCGTGTAGACGTCTGATGCAAATCCTAATCGGATTGACGCTTACAGCACTTGAAAACAACCAGTTTCATCATGACTACTAAAAATGTTACAACTTATGCCTTGATAGAACCTGCCATTTTGAAATCTCTGCGAAAGAACGCTGCGCTTTTCGGGAACCAAAATGCCAACCAATTGTTGGAAATTAGTGACCAAGTTGAGAACAAGTTACAGTCTAACAACCTCCCACCTGACATAAAAAAACAGGTCATAGGTGAAAAATTAAATGCTTTTCGCGTAAAAAGAAACCAGTTGGAGAGCCAAGGGGACCAGACAAACGCTGTCTCTCTTGATGTGACACCCCCACCACCAAAATTGGAACGTTACGATAAAAATGAAAATGAAGGAGAGTTTTTTGATGCTGACGAACAACCAGCTCAGGATGAGGCTCATGAATTGGAAATGAAGCCAAATGTACCTCAAGGAGCGGCAATTGATACATCACCAGGTGTTGAAGCATCCGGGTCATCCGCGCCTTCAAGCGAAAATGTGAACGAACAGGTTTCTGAGTTCATTTTATCAATCGGACCACGATATAGACCTGCGATTCAGGGTGTTTTTACGTATTTGCAAAGCTTACCCTCAACTAAATTTGAAATTACACCTGATTTTGAGGTGAAAATTGACGGGAATGTAATTCCAAAATCAGATATAAGAAGCATATTGCGTTTTGTAGTCTCTGGTCCCAAACCGGGACTTCCTGTTCCAAGAGGCTTAGCTCAAGTTCAAAATTTGATGCCGCATGCTGGTGAACGAATTCATTTGAAGGAATGAACAAAATTATCTTTATACCTGGTCAATCCGTTCTACGTCAAATCACACACATACACCACATAAAACGCACGAAAAAATATTGTAAAAATTTTAAACAAATAAAGTAATCACAAGTTTGGCCTATGCAAGTGTGTACATAAACTTTGTTACGTCTAAAGCGGCAAATACCTCAGTCATAGTTACATTGTTCACAAATGACCGATCGGCCGTTAATACATCACTTGTTAAAAACAATAATGTAAACATACAATTACCATTATACTGTAGCCTGCATAATAATAATTAAGTGCACATGAAGAAAATGATTGCATATTAGTAATAAATACCTTTTTCTAAAAATCATAATGTGTCAGCACGGGAATAAAATGATGAGCACCGCACATTCTCCAAACCCAAATTCGAGCCCAAACATTACATATGAAAAACGGAAATTTATTTTTTTAAAAAAATTCGTGGCCACGAAATAAAATTCAAAACGCCCCGCCAAACCCCTCCTGCACAAAAGTACCATTTTTGTCGACATAAAATTGCACGCTTTGAGCGGAATTCACGAAACGCTTTGGGCGGAATTCACGAAACGCTTTGAGCGGAATTCACGAAACGCTTTGAGCGGAATTCACGAAACGCTTTGGGCGGAATTCACGAAACGCTTTGAGCGGAATTCACGAAACGCTTTGAGCGGAATTCACGAAACGCTTTGGGCGGAATTCACGAAACGCTTTGGGCGGAATTCACGAAACGCTTTGAGCGGAATTCACGAAACGCTTTGGGCGGAATTCACGAAACGCTTTGGGCGGAATTCACGAAACGCTTTGAGCGGAATTCACGAAACGCTCCCTTTGAAGAAAAACGGAAATTACCACCCCAGCGCTTTAAACTATATATCATTCAAAAGTGACGCGTCCAGAATTGCAAGTGGAAAGTTGGGTACTTTTTGTTTTAACCTGATCACAGCAATGAAACATTTTCCCAAAAGAAAACAGGTTTACATAAATTATGGTGAATGTTTCACTGCTGCTACAAAAATTACCCAACTTTAGTTCAAACACACGATTGAAGTCACAGTCTGCACATTGTCGCCTGAATCAGCAAGTTTGGTTAACGTGTGCCTGCAAAGCGGGAGAAACCAAGTTCATTTGGGTTTTCAACTAATTTGGTCAGATTTTTCCACATCACGGATGGATGTGGTAACGAACAAGGGTATGGATACAGTTGTTCTCTTTCACTCACACTCAAACCCAATGGAACACCATGCACACGACAAGGAAAGTAATATTGTTTCCCGCTCAAACTTGTGAGCGCTTTCTTGTGTGCAGTGTAAGTAACCATGTTACTGCCAGTAGGACCAAAATAGCGGAATCCACGAACAACTGCTTTGCTTTCGTCTGGTTCTATCGGGCCATGCAACGCGTCAAAATATGCACCAATGCTCGTGAATTGATTGTTGACATCTGTGCGTGGTATACCTCTCATGGCTAATTTCTTGGTTCCGCCAACACTGTGCATTTGGTACAGCTTGCTAGCCAGACCAATGTAAATTTCGGCACGCTTTTCTATTTTCAACAAGCCAGGTTCTTTCGACAAAAATTCGAAGTTTGGATCATCTGCGTCTGGAACGAAGAGATTTCTGGTACGTTCCCGAAACTCGGTCAGCTTCCCGGGTTCGACCATGTCTTCCCATTTGTGTGACGAGAAAATTGTAGCGAATGAATCTGTGTCGGTAAAAGCCCCCTCAAAAGTACCCGGAATCAAACAGGTTGACAGTGTATTCACAAACTCAATGATCGGCAGTTTACTCAGTGAGAGGATATGTGATCCAAATTGACGAGGTAACATTGAGTGTGCGGTTGGCTTTGGTAGAAACGTAACTTCCCAAACACTGCATGGGTTTTGTTGACTGCCAACAGGTTTGAACTGAACGACATCTTCACGTAAAAGCAAGCGGTGAAACTGAGATTCATTGACAACGCGCACACGAGGAAATGTGTTTGAAATCGAGTAACCAAACGCACTGTTCAAAATATATTTGGCAACCAGTGATAAAATGAGGGAATCCGATCGACGCATGTTTGTCAATCGGTTAACAAACTTTCTGAACGGTTGACCCTTTCCACGAAACTGAAGCACTGTATGCACATGCGTACACTTGACACCCAGATCCAATAATCCACAAAACAGCTCAGTTGACATGGACTGCTTTTCACCTTCAAAACTGTTCACCAACAGGGTTTCTGTGTTTCCATTTTGGAAGCGACCACTTTCTCGTGCAAGCAGCTGCTGATGCGGGTCAAGATCAGAAAGCGAAACATTCCGTTTAGTTACAATAGGTGGGTAGAACTTCAAGCGTTTTTTCAGTTCCAAGTCACAGTGAAGATCAGCCACTACAAAACCAAAGATCTTGCGATCACGTATTGCTTGCTGAATGCCTGCTTGGTCAAACTGAGCGCTAACCTCTCGTGGTAGGATGTCGACTTCACGTACAAATGCACGCAGTTCTGGCGAGTTGGCGAGTTGTGCTTTCCACTGACAATCACAAATGGTGATCAGCTCAAGTACGTCATCGTGACTGCGAATCAGACGATCACGTTCAACTGTTGCAGCATAGAGTTGTGCGTTTGTCTTCTCTTTGTTGATTGGATTGACAGCGGACTGATCAGGACAACAACAAGGCATGCCATGTGTAACAGAGTGGTACTCAAGCGCAACACCAGAAGCACTACCAGGCATGGATATCCACCCGTCCAAATGAAAAACACGATCCCCTGCAAGCAACTTTTTCTCGCCAAACTGCGATAGTTGTGTTCTGACGTCCTGATTCCCGAAACGTGATTGTGCCGTGTGGAACAACCAACCAAATGAAGCACGGGACTTGCCCATGACATCGTCAGCAGCAAAGTTGTCCTTTTGATCACGTATACTGTACATTCCGAAAATGGGCAAATCAGCGTATTTGGAGTAAACGTTGGGGTAATGTGCATTGAAGTCCCAGCACACCGTGTGAGAAGCCTGCCTTCGTGAACCGGGCGGTATACTGTGTGGATCAATGATGTCACCTTTGGCAGAATATCGTGTGTACATCGAAGCCAGACCTCCCACTATGGCCTGGTCAACAATCGCTCGAGCCTCGGGGTTCAGGGTGGCAAAGAAATTGTAAGAAGGGGGAAGCTCGGAATCGATCTCATTCATCAGACAATTGAACGCAAGAGACGATATCGTGGACTTTTCGAACATGTACACACCCATGGCTTTTGCAAAATTGCGCATGATTTTCAACGTGCCATCTAGAGTCACCTTTGCATCATTCAAACAATACTCCTCTGACAAGTATACATGCTTGCTCAGGAACGCTTTTTTCTCTGCTTCGTAGCGCTGTAGGCCAGTCGGTGGTGGTTCCGAGATTTTCAATTTTTGAAGCGCTTCTTGCTCCGAACATGTTTGCAACAAGTTCTGGTATTCAATATAGGGCTTGTCCAGTTCATTGACATTGTATAAATCAACAAATTTTTTATACGGTGGAAAACTTGCCCATAGTGATTTCCGATCGGTGTAAGCTGCGTAAGGGAAATAGGTTTTGAGCATTGTTTCATCACCCTCCCCGAACGCCTGCCCAAACGTTCTCAGTGTACAAGGTGCACCAAGAAAATTCAGAGTATCCAGCATTCTCATCATTTGGTTGGACACCGAAATGTAGGAATTCATGCCTGACCTTTTCATGACCTTTGGTTGCTCGTGACACTTGTCCCACAGAATTGACAAAAACCCAAGTTTTTTGATCAGAATGTTCAGATCGTAGTTGCGACCTAAATTGAAACATCGTCTATCAGCAAGTGTTTTTTTTCTAAACTAAAAAAAGATTTTGAAATGTTAACCATTGAAAAAGACAACGTTGAGGCGTCGAATTTGCGTGATGACCACATCCTTGACTGACTGAATGCGAGACTTCAACCAATCTGAACCTGCTGACTCAAGCAAACAATCAATTTGATCCAGCAGTGGCTTGTTTTGTTTCAAGTTTAGTTCAAACATGTGCTCACTTGCGTGTTTCATAAATGAAACTGCGTCACGCAAGAAACTATCGTTGTCATCGAGGTCTGTGCGTTTGAAAGCTGTGTAATTTGGTACGTTGGAAGCGAGACACACAGTTACACATTCGTGAGAGGCCGAAACGTGTGTTGTACCCAAGTTTAAATCCATGGCTTTCAGTAAACATTCAGTGTCGCATGACATCAGGTATGGATTTAAAATTGGATCATCAATGTGTATTCCAATTTCAGCCAGCAGCCAGGGAACAAAACGATGTGGTTGGTAACGAACAGATCCGATTTTTGGTGGTTTTTTTGGAGGCGGTGGTGGTGCTATGTTGTTGTCAGCACAGACTTTTTCATGTTTGAGTTGAAGCTCTTTGCGTCCAAACACTCGAAAACAAAACATGCACGAGAACATTTGCGTGAATGGGGGAATGTCAGGGATGTAGTAGTACGCTTTGCGTGTTTGGAAAACATGGATGGGTGATGTTTCACATGATTGACCAAACTCAATGTTTTTCAACCTGCGTTCTTTCACACTGATTTTCCAGACAAAAATGTGTAGCTTTTCGTGCTGCGCCAAACGTGATACTACAATATCCCTAATATTGTTTGTTTTTGACATTAATCGTTCGCTAACCAGATGCACGGCAATTTGTTTCAGGGATTTGGTTGGCTTTGTTAGTGACCTCCTCTTGTTTTGACGTGATTGGTCACCCTTGCAACCATAAGCGATGGCAGAGAAAAAACTATCGACCTTTGTTCGATTGCCACCAAACGAAACAAGTCGGTGTGACTTGATCTGATGCTGCTCTGGAACATTTTACACAGACTTACGCCCGGTTTTTGGAACGTAGGCAATAAATTTCAAACATGTGAAACACAAAAATCGAAATCCTGAACCACCACTGGCCGGCGCTTTGACGTTATCTACAGCATGCGGTATGGCTGTGCGTGCAGCGTTCAAAAGCGCTCTTTGCTCCAGCTTTTTGTTTTGTCTATGAACATTGACCGCTCCAGCAAACTTGATGAAAAGCTTGGATACCACCAGCGCAACGTCTCACCGTCACTCGATTCTAACAAATAACTGATTTCCACATTCAATGAGAACGAAATTGCCTCTATTTCACCCAACACATTGTGAAACATCACCTCAAACTCATCAATGTTCAGGTCTCTCGTGGGCATAGTCACAGTTATATACCTTCCATCCTCGCTCACTGTCTTGCTATAGTCTATGTATGGTGACAAACTTTGCAAGTATGATTCAACATCGTCCCTCTGTAACCCACCTGCCTTGCTACGAGCAGCATGCACTGTTGTAGTTTCACGTTTCAATTTCGGCTAAAAAGCGATATAACTTTATCAGTTGCAGACATTAATCTAAAAAACAACTGGGTGCGACGGATGACAACTAACTTTTAACGTCGCGCCACTTGTTGACTGCTCATTCACTGGTTGTGTCTCTTGCTGAAAAAACATGGAACCGCAATCGAAACTATGGCTGTTGGTGCTGCTGCTGATGCTGTGTGAGTTCTTTTTTATTTCACAAATACCTCAGAATCCGAAAGACGGTTAGGTTCGGTGTCACTTGAACCGATTTCTGAGTCTTCCACAGCCTCGTCATCCAGAAAGTCACGTCCGGATGGTTTCTATAATTTTTAGAACAAAATAGCTTTTCTAAAAAAATTACACCATCATTGACTTGATATCTACCTCATTCTCACTGCTTTCCGATGATGATGTAATGACTCTTTTGGACTTTCTGGAACGCTTTTTTTCCTGCAGAAATAATTTTTAAAATCATCAAGTGCCAGTGCGAAATGCGCATTTTTGTGGACAAAACTTCAAAAAACCATAAAGGTAACTTAATGACCAACTGGGGATACTGACGGTGTTGTTGCCAGATTGCTGTGATTTTGAAGAATGTGTAGGAAGTGGGATTGTTGATCGTTCCTGTTGAATTTTGCTTCACAAGCAAAGCATTGCACCTTCCTTGTGGAACATGTCGCCAAGTGGGTTTCGAAGTCAAGAAGAGCGATTTTACTCTGAAAAATTAAAAAAAAACGACTGATCTATTACATTACACGTTACCGTAACCATGAGTGCGCATATACATATGTAACCAGTTACACATACAACTTGATATTTACCGTAACCAGTTGCACATGCAACCAGATATACTGTATGTGCAAGCATGACTAAGTCATTACCGTAACCAGTTGCACATGCAACCAGATATACTGTATGTGCAACCATGACTAAGTCACTGCAGTGACCAGTTACACATGCAAACAGATATACTGTACATTGTCGTGTACAGAAACTCACTTACGTGACATCTGTGGCATGTTGCCTTACGAGTTTGCAAATCGGACAAGGTAGGAGGCAGTTGAGCTTGACGTGGGGATGGTGGAGGTGTTTCAACGGGGGTCGACGTAATAGGAAGCAATGAATCAGGTTCGAACGACGAAGAACGAGAATGGCGGTTGCTCATGTTTTCAGTTGAATCTGAAAACGCGAATCGTTGCGTATCGAAATATGGATGTTGCTTGAATGTTGATGGAATGGAGTGTGTGCCACCGCCTATCATGCCGGTTTGCTAATTGTGTTTAAACTATTTTGCGAGTTCACATTACTTAACATTTTCTGCTGGTTTTAGACTTTTCCGCCGACCGATATCCCTGATGCACTTGCTGCAGAAATCAAGTCTGTCAATTTGACCTCGAATTGCCCTATCAAGTTCGACAACAAGCAACTTATCACAAAATGGAAGTCTCTGCGACACCTCTACTGGTCTCCAAGTGTCTGCCTGACCAAGTGTGTCGATCCTCCTATTGCACCGAACATAGATCTTCGTGGAATTTGTGTGAATAAGGTAAGAGATAAAGTGGGTTACCTGCGCTTCTTGTAGGTAGGACCAGCTGCAGCAGCTGGTGGAGGACCCAGATCAGTACGTGCCAAGTGCACACGTTGCACTTGACGGAATTCTTGTTTGAGTTTGTCACCAATGCTCATTAGTGAGCACAGTTGATCGTAAGACAGGTACACCTGAGAGTGATTTGCTCAAATCTAACGCTTATGTTTATAAAAACACGTGATCCAGATCAGAATGACAGAAATAATCTTACTCCTTGTTGTTTACTATCCGATGCGAATGACTTTTTGAAGGTTTCTGCCCCTCCCAATTCCTTGGCCATTTTGCATAGATCGAACACAATGTTGCCCGAGGAGTACGCAACCACGTGCACACATGTAGCGTTCCCCGAATCTAAATTTTTGTTCCCAAATTTTGATTTGATGTTTCTAAATCTCAAAAACATACGGACAAAACAGATTTGAAAAAGTCAACCAACTCAGTTGCGTGATTGGACCGGTTGTTTTGTTGGCCAATTTTAATATTTCGTTTGTCAAACGCATAGGCTTTTCTATTGGGGTCCCTTCCTCCTCGTTGTACGCAATTGGCTTCACTGATCCGTCTGTTTCTCGAACAACTAAAACATCATCTGGATCTGGATCACGCTCGTCTGTCAAAGCATTGTGTTCGTCACCCGCCGGGTCAGACATTTTCAGAAACGCTGGATAGATTATTTTTCAGGGAACCACAACACTGACAACATCAACTATCGTTCCTTCAACGACAACGTCTACAGTAACCAGTTCGAAAACAGGTGTTATCTCAGGGTTGAGCGCAGCACTGGGCGTCGCTATTTTGTCCGGATTGGCAATCGGGTACTTTGCCCTGCGTTTCTACAAGCGTCGCCGCTACTCAACCGCTTGCAACAACTGTTTCCGTTTGGAGCAAGTGCATCATGATTATGGTCGTTTCTAGTTTTTATGTGATCACCTTGACATTTCAGGTTCATTTATCACTCATAATGTGATTCTTTTACTTATCGTTATAGTGCCCTCTTTCTGTCAACAACGACCAGCCTCTCCCTTGGCGCCGTCTGAGATTGCATCCGGTGACGACAGCTGGTCGCTTAGTTCAAGTTTTATTGATACCCGTCCTAACGAAACTGTTTTTATCATGAATGCTGATTACGAAAGTGCTGCGTAAGCGTCTCGAGATAATAATAAAAAACTGCTGCGTAAGTGTCTGGTTACAAAAAATAAGAACTGTTTGAGGGAAAAAAATAAACTGAAAAGGAGGGATAATGGCTTTACTTACGTGGCGGTTGTTTCTTCATTTTGCTGCACGAACGGTGTTGACGTGGGTCCAATGATGATGATTGCCTGATTGCTGAACACAGTTTCGAAACCCATATGATTGGCCACCTCAATTAGACAACAGAACATATTGCGATTTCCATAAGTGTCCACCACGTTATTTAGCATATCCATGGTGATCTCAATGAAACGATCGTAAGTTAGCCCAGCGAGGTCGGTCACTGGTATGAGGGTACGCAGCCGATTCATGAAATTTACAGACAATACACGATAGATGATGTCACTGTCGAATGGCATGAACGTGATCGCTCTGATACGACATGTTGCCATTGACCTGATAAAATAAATCGCGTTACTGTACCCTTCTTTTCTCGGTTTTAGTCAAGAAAAATCTCGTATACCGTAAGTTCACAGTGTCAATGTTGGATGAGCGCATTTCTCCTGTGATCCAGTGTTCGGGATTCACGTTGCCGGTGAAGACGAATTCGGGTGTCACCCTGAAAACACTTGTACTCTTTTCTTTCATTTTTTGAATTGCTTTAACTACACTTTCAATTTTGATTACCGTAGTATTATAGCGTACATATATATGCTTGTTTGTATCGTCCTCCTTTGAGCAGCCGGATACGGTGTGCCGCATGACGCGCATGACAATCCCGTTGTCAGCGAACCCCACAGCCACGACGCCGAAATCAGTGCATCACTCGATGGTGGAGTATAGCGCGGGCGATTAAATCCGGACAAACGATTCATGAATCGACCGCCAATCATGTTTACGTGTAGCATGATGGATGACACAACTGCCAGGAAGCAGCATAGCAGATGTGCGTAGCGATCACAGTTTCGACAGTTCACTCGATCGACGTCTGGTCGGAACAGCGCCAGGCCAAGTTGAATGGTGTCGAATCCAAACATGCAATTGTGAAACACACAGTTGTTCTCCTTCTCGAAAGGCACTCCATCACCCGTCACTGTGGTGATCACTCCGCGAAGCGTAGTGTGTTGGTCGCCTTGTTCAAGGAATATAGTACGTCTTCTGTGCGGGATCCTTGCGTCGAAGATATCAGCATCCAACTGTTCTTGTTGTCTCATGATTTCTTCGGTAGTTTGTCCGATACGATGTGTCAGTGGATGTATCAGTTGCAAAAAACGTTCAACTGGATCAAATGGGGCGGTGGTCGCTAGGTTAGGGTTGAGACGTCTCACCACGTGTTCACCGTGTCGGGGCACAAAGGGCATGGCTCTGGGATTCCACTGTCGGTTGATCTAAACTTTTATGAATTACAAATGTTTCGTGACTTGTGTGTTTGAACATGAAACTTTAAAAAAACGGCTTGTTTTACATAAAACACTAACTTCTGTCACACGTTGACCGGCTGCGGTTTGATGGGTATGAGCTTCTTCTGTTGGATCGCCAGCCGCCACCGCAAACAAACGATTAAATTCACCTCGATTGAAGGGTTCGACTTGCTAAAACTAATTATCTATATTCTATTTCTATTCTGGTTGTTTTGTTTCTTGGGATCAATATGTACCATGTTTTGCATTTGATGAAATACTGGTTGATCAACTTGTTGCTGTTGTTGCATAGGTGGTGGAAGTTCTCCGGCCCAGTTTGGCGTCCAACCTTCTCCAGAAAATGTTGGATCCTGCTTTATTATCAAGAATTACCCTTTTAGATACGTGTCGTTGTTTCGCTGGAAAAGCCAGTACCGTATTTGATCGATATGCGTCGTCCTCGGTGATTCGCCATTCTTCTCGTGACTCCATGCACGTCGTATCTTGTGCTGTGAGCGTCACCAAGATCATCAAAGTTACGCTATTATACATTTTTTCTTTTGCGTCAATTCTTTTTCTGTAAAAAATAAGTTTTTCTCAGTTTCGGTTCATTTCAATTGAGTTTCTCAGTTTTTTACTAATAGGTACGTCAAATAATTATGTATGAATAACCCATATACAATCTGTGTATTTATTTTTACACCGCAAGAAGATTGTTATCACAATAAGCTGAAGTTGCAGTTTATACATTTTCTTCGTTTCACATCAGTTATCTTTTCATCGAGTGAACGCTGCTGAAATAATATTGGGTACAGTTACACAGTTGCGATGACTTTACACCTTACAACCAGACCCAAGATTAATAATGTGTCAAAATGTGCAAGCTACCCATGCATTGTTTGCTCCCTGTGTCTGGTGCACGCAATGCGTATGTTAGTGTATGTATGTTGGGTACCATACATGTATGGACGTACCTATGTAAGTTGTGTGGTCATACTCAATGTATGTTAATACGTATACACACATGAAACAGCACAGTGTATGTAGCTGCGTATGTTGGGTACCATGCATGTACCTACGTATGTTGGGTACCATGAATGTATCTAGGTACGTATGTTGAGTACCACGCAAGTACATACGTATACTGGGTGCCATGTATGCGGGGTACCGTATAACTTCCTACATGGTGTCACCCTGATACCATGTGAGGGTTTTGATGAAAATTTTTCTAAGTCCGAAATTTTGGAGATTGCCATCTAAAAATGTTTACCAAACACCACCGAGACAATCGTCGGAAGCATAAACCGGCGTGTATAAACAGGTTAATATGTGTCGGTTCCAAAACGCCGTGGGCCGCTCCCCGCTTTCTGCCCTGACACAAAACATAACAGTTGTTTGTGCAAACCCGGATTGTCAGATCCAGGCACGCCAAAACAAAGAAAGCAAGTGCCCGACTTAAAGTTCTATGCGACTGGGACTGGGAAAATGATATTGACGATTGCAGTTTTGGACCGCGCACTGGACAAAGTTTATCGCTGGTTCGGTGATTGGTGCAATGGTGGTGTGCCTGCCATTGTTGGCTACTGAGGGAAGGTTCGTTTATTTGGAAAAGAATTTGTCTGTGTATCTGGTGAACAACAGACCACGAGCGGTCTCAAGATTGAAGGCAACGGCTATTCTGACAAGCTAAAAAGTTGTTGACCTGGTATGAGGTCTGAACCCCAGGTTACTAAAAAGTATTTTTTCCAAAAACCCCATTAAAAACAATTAATTTATACGTAATTTTTTTATTCCAGCCCGAAACTGCTCAAAATCATGAGTCCTGAAGCGAAAAATAGGGGTATTTTTGTTTAATAATGTGTTCCAAGAGCGCATAAAGCACTGCTCACATGAGGAAGGTCAATGACCAGCAACCGCAGTCATGTAAATATGGCTAGAAAAAAATACATTTTAATGAAAAATTGGCTTTATGTGTAAGTATTGTAGATACTTTAGCGCAGCCAAACCGCGGTCCAAATTTGTGTACCTTCTGACAGTCGGAGTCGTCGCCTTCAAACTTGAATCCGCCCGCAGGAACCTTCCGTATTTGCAGCTACGCGCTGCCCGGACGCGTGCTGCCAAACGAGGGCAACGATAGCGACCTAATGCCGTACGAAGTCAACCGTACCCGAGCCGTGTTCCACATACATCGACACTCGCTGGTAAAAAGTGAAAAGTTCATTTGTGACACCACCGATGCTGTTTCATGCCGACATCGCGGCCAACTTCTCCGACTGTTCCCAGATAGAGCACGGGGTGTTGGCCTGCTATGGCTGAGATGATGCTGATGGGTGTTGAACCCAGGAGAAAACAGGCCAAACACTTCATAAACCTATCCGACCTGAAGCGAGTATACACACTAACACAACAAAACCTTGTAAGTATAGTCTAACCACTAGCTCATGAACGACTTTATAAAGCTTGCTTGGTCAGATTCAATAATGCTGCGGTTACACGTGTTTCGAGAACAAAAGAAAAGAGATGGGGCCGAGCAGAGAGATGATGACATGTTCAAGCTGGCTGACCTCAATTCAGGGTTGGGCAAAAAAAAAATTTTTTTTTTTTTAAAAAAGGTTTTTGAAAAAATTTTTTCGGGGAACAAAATGTTCTAAAACGTCGAAAAATGGCCTTTTTGGGGGTTATTTTTTGTCATTTTTTCTCAAGGGTCGAAAAATTTTCTTCACAAAATCACCTTTGGGGCATGTATTTGGTACCTAAGATACCCCAAATGATGTTATTATACCTTCCCTTGGTACATGGGACACAGTATGCATGTGCCTACATGGTACTTCGATGTCATACCCCATCAGGTCGGTCATATACGACTGATTCAGCTGCCCGACAAGTATTTCTGCAGCTTATATTCTCAATTCTGTGTGGTTTATAAGTGAATCTTGCTTATTCGGCCACAAACTGTTGTGTCCGATACCACAGAGCAGCAATCATCGGTCCATATCAAGCACAGACTGTTGGATCGTACCGAAATGACGTAAACACCCTTGATAAGTGATGCAAACCAAGTCACAAAAGTGACTTGTCAATTAAAGTTGCATTTTTTCGCGATTTTGCGCGTTTTTTGGGCAAATTTGGTAAAATTTCCCCGAATCTCAGACTTTTTAAAATAAAAAAATTTTTTTTTTAAAAAAAAATTTTTTTTTTTAAAAAAAAACTTGTTTAAAAAAAATTTTTTTTTCCAACCCTGCCTCAATTTGTGGCGAACAGCAACGTTTGTTCAACGCACAAATGTTTTGGAAGGGAATTTACGCACCGAGGTGGAGTGCGTGTTTTTACCAAATAACGTGCGTTTCTCGTTCTTTCGTTTTCGAAATACGCGGAAGCGGAACATTATTGGATCTGCCCAAGTCAACTTCCAAAAATAATGTCGTCTCATGAGCTCATGGTTGGACTATACCTAAGTATAAATGCACATGTGGGTCGCGTTGCAGGTGCAAATACAGGCTGCTTTCGCCGGCATTAATGATCTGGTGGCCGCATTGTGTGTCACCACGATCTATACTATCATCTTGTGGAAAACGGTGAGCACACCATTCGGCGAGTATTCATGTAGAGAGCACTGCGACTGCGACTTGATTTGCAGTCAGATACCGATACCAGAATCTTTTTATACTATCAAATTTTGTGCAAATTGTGGCGAGGTGGGTGACAAATGCTGCACATGATTGAAACTGTGAGATCTGGATTGGGCAGATGAAACTATTACCGCAGCTCACCCGCAAAAACTTCTGGTGCCTGACAGCTCAGATTGCCGTGTCTTCGTGAATATCCCTCGTGTGGTGAGCTGACCAACGTACTGTAACTATCGGATGCCAAACCGTCAGTCGCGCTTGCGCCTCACGTTTAACTATGGACAAAATGTGTTTCAAAATTATTCCGGACGTGTCTGATTTCTTCAGATCAAAACGCCCGGCTCGCTTACCGGTCAGCAGTGGCGTTTTGCGGTCATCGGTTTCCAACTGGCCCTGCCGATGTTGGTTGACTTTGGCGCAATGATCATCTTTGCTGCCGCCTATCCGCGCATGCCGCTGGGCTACATTCACAACATTCACACTATTGTAGTGGCCGTATTCTCGTGTCAAAATCCGTTCGTTGTGACGCTAATGTGCGCCCCAGTGCGCCAAAAGTGGAAATTGTTCCTGTTTGGCGCCGCCACGAATAGCGTGCAGCCGGCGCCAAATGTGGAACTTCAACAAAGAGCATAATTGTTGTGGGTGGGGAGATAAATACAGTAAGTTTCTAATTTCGTTGCCTCACGAATTTTTACAGACGCAGGGAAAGTCCCGTTCGAAGTCGAGGCAGGCAACAAGCTCAACACACAGTCAACAAGCCACGCAGCTGTTCGTATGTTTGATTGAGTCACGCAAGCTGTGTGCGTCAGCTGCGTGGCTTGTTCACTATGTCTTGGGCTTGTTGCCTGCCTCCATTTCGAATGGGAAGTTTCCCTGCGTCTGTAAAAACGCGTGAGGCAATGAAATTAGAAACACTTATAGAAATGGTCTCTCAATCTCATTTGCTGCATTCCCACTGACGATGACCTGTGCAGCCGCCCCTCTGAGAAAACGGCCGAAACGGGGGAATCTAAAAAAACGAGCTGCAAATTCATGTGGTGATAACGAAATTATTTTTTGGTCATGCTACTACTGTGTGCTTGTCGTTTGTGCGTGATTATCACAAGTTCGTTCTTAGAGTGCCGCATGGGTTGAGTGTTAGGCCAATGTTGTTTGTTGCATGTACTGCTTCGATCACTAATCTGACTCTCTCTTCTGATATTAGGTAAGTATATAGTCGGTTTAATGTAGCTTCGTGCACTCTAGTGGGGACGTTTGGAGTATTATGCGCTTTTTCACAAACAGTATACTTCTCCAAATGAACAATAAAAATACGAAACTAACAATCATCTTAACCAAACCAGATCCGAGACGTCTCCTAATGGAGATATCATCGTTCAATTGTTCCAGTAACTACACGCTCGGTGTCTGCGTTGACTCACGTTAAATTTCTGTCCGCGTAACACTGGAACCAGTGGTTTTTTAAAAAAAAATTTTTATTCAAAAAATTTTTAAAAAAAAATTCGTTCCAAAAGTTAAAAAGAATTTTTTTTATTATTTCAAAATTCGAAAATTTCTCTATTTTTTGCTCTAAAAGTGCTATTTTTGCATAAAAATTGCTACTGTTAACATCACCCGACCCTACCATGGGTGTATTGGGTGCCATAATCGTTGTTTTGTGGCATCTAGACATAGTGCACACACTCACATGGCCTCTCATATGATTACACATGTACATGTGACTGGGTGGGCATGCATTTATCCATGCAACAGACCCGAAAGCAGTGATTCGGTGTGATATTCACTCTATATTTACACTGTTTGTCACATATTTGCATTGGTCGTGTACCAAGAGGCAATAGTTTCACCCAAATTTACCGTCTTGAGTGTCACAAAGCCACACCAAGGCACCCACACCACGTGAGGGAAGTGTACGGGTGTGTACCTGACTACTGTTGGTACTCATTGACCATTGTTTAGTATTGTTTTCGTGTCGTGAGTGCTTTATATGCACTTACCACACGTTATGGAAGAAAAATGCCACTATTTTTTGCTTTAGCGCTCATTTTTTTTCGTTTCTGGCAGTTTTTGGCTGGAGTAAAAAAAATTTTTTTTAAATCAAAAAAAAATTTTTTTTTTTAAAAAAAAATGGGGTTTGAATAAAAAAAATTTTTTATTAACCACTTACTGGCACTGTTGCTTCTCTCAAGCACAGTGGGTACATATGTATTTTCTTTTCTTGGCCGTATTGTCAAAAATGCCGTTTCCCAACGTGTCTGCCTATCCTTTTTCTGTCACTGTTTCGTTCGAAAACCGGCCTATGGTCGCGAAATCACACACCCTGTTCTATTCCGCGACTTTTCGGGTCCGGAAGTTCAGGCCCGACCTTTTCGGTTTCCAATTTTTTTACGCCTGCCGATTCAGACCCTATTTAAACCATTTATAGGCGCTTGCGGCACGGCCGGGCCTGAATGACAGGGCCCGAACCTGTGCATCGCGACTGAACCGTCGCACAGTAATCCTGTTCGTGTGTCATTGATCGTTGTGCTTTTGAATATTGTCACAAGTTCGCGGCCCAACTAAATCGTACTCTCTCCTGCTTTTCTGGATGCCATATTGTACATAAAGGTATACCTATTAGCTGTTGTCACTCGTGCTATAGTTGCAATTCGTGCTAGTTCTCGTGTTAATCACCAATTTGCCAACGTTTGTGTCCCAACACCAGCTTTTGCTAGCTTTTGCGCAGCTGCTTTTTTCTCACAGCTTTCAACTTGTGTATCATCTCAATCGGTCATTTATGGTAAAATTTAATGACTTCAAAACATTTTTACTCATTATGGTGTATTAGCTGCAGCGGTCACGTGACTGCCGGCCACTCAACACACAAGTCTAACGTATAGTGATTTGCGAAATGCTACGAAACTCAGCTGGCTGCGCCAGTTGCGTGTGCTTTACGGATCAGGCAACGCGTTTGAAAAGTTTCTCCCAAAAGTATTGTCAGAGTATACTCTATAGAGAGGAGGAATACAAGAGTGGAATGAACGAAGAGCAATTTTCATCAAAGGAACCCACCCATCGCATATGCGGAAGTTTCCAGTGATCGTGTCATGTGCCTACACATATTACGCAAACACGCTATTTTTGTCAGTACTTGCTTATCGCAATTATTGTGTGTGATGACTAGCGGCCCACGACAAGTTGGGCAAGAAGGACAGCATTGATGAGAGACATCGTCAGCCCTGAGGGTACAGGCACAGAAAGCCCACCTCGCTGGCGAGTGATATAGCAATATTGGAACCATGGTAACTAAATGTTTCTTGTCTTTTTATAGACTTGATGATTGATGCTTCTGGACAAATTAGACACCGTATTCATATTTGGTTTTGCGTGCACGGAAGCTACGTGGGGAGATAGAACGTTGAGACGCCGACAAAAAGTCCAAAAAATGACCACCTCAACTGACCAGAACTTCGATTGGCTAACCCGCGTGTTCGTGTACAGCATAACTATTGTATCAGTGCCGATTTACACAATGTTTTTCGTGATGATGCTTCGCTACCGTAATACCGACACATTCAAATCGTCGTTCTACAAGATCCTGATGGCACTCGCGCCCGTTGACCTGATCGGTGAGTGTGTGTGTGTGGCGTGTGTGTGTGTGTTCAGTTGCATCGTTGTTTCGTGATCGTTGGTTCGTGCACCAACAAACAACATGTTTGATTGGGAGACCAAAATAGCGCCGCGACGAAGTTCAAAAGCAGCAGCACAGCGCTATACGCCTGTGTATTGGAGCCATTCGTGTTCATGTGTTCGTCTCTTGTGCTCATTTAGGGTTTAACTACTCGTAGTCGCTAATTTTGATCGTACATACATGCCCTACGTTGCAGGGCACTCGGTCAACACCTGCGTTTCGGCCACATGCCAAGATCTGCGTTGACGAATATCCCACAAGTCACCTTGTTGCAGGGGCGTCAAACACTCTCCTAACGATGTACGTGCTATGCGATTTCTGGCATGTGTTCCCAGAGTGGATGTACCTCGACTACGACTACATTCTGTTTCCAATCCTGTACTACATAACCTGGTGGTCGACCACTGCCGCTTATTGGCTCACCATTACCCTGGCACTCAATCGTTACACAGCTGTGGTGGTTCCGGTCAAGCATAAACCGGTGAGTATACACAGGCCAAACGTAAACCGGTTAGTATAAACGATTCCGTACCTTTTCGGTCCAGCGTACTTTTAGGTCCACAGGACTTTTCGGTCCATGTAACCTTTCGGTCCAGGTGCTTTTCGGTCCACTCACTTTACGGTCCAAGTACCTTTCGGTCCATGTACATTTAGGTCCAGGTACGTTTCGGTCCAGGTACTTTTCGGTCCAGGTACCTTTCGGTCCAGGTACTTTTCGGTCCAGGTACCTTTCGGTCCATGTACTTTTCGGTCCAGGTACTTTTCGGTCCAGGTACCATTCGGTCCAGGTACCATTCGGTGCAGGTACTTTTCGGTCCAGGTACTTTTCGGTCCACAACCAGGGTTGGGCAAAAAACGTTTTTTTTTCAAAAAATCGTCTTTGATGTTGCCGGGATGGCAGTGCCGTGATGCAATCATGTTGTTGTGTGTCTTTGAGAGACGAACAGCACCAAATTCCAATGCACAGAATATATTGCCGAATTTTCGACACTCAATAGTGTCCTCGTCAGGGCTAAAATCAACAAAAAAAGAGAGATAGGAACCGGTTGTCACAAGACATCATTTCAGAAAACGCAAACAAGGTGCAAAACAGTCAGGTAAACAAGTGGCATTTTGATACAGATATTGGCTATTGTTGGGTTTCAGTGCTCTGTTGATGTATGGATTGCGAGCGAGAATAAAGGCCGACTCCATAACACGCAGTTGTTTTTCTGTGTTACAGTGGTCTAGCACCTTTACGTGTTGCACTGTACATTGATGTGTGCGCATATGAATGGTCGTGCCTGAGGCATTGTTGTTTTGCTTGGTGTGCCATTGATGTGTTCTTGCACGCGCTGTTTTAGGGTTCGTGTGGTAGAGCCGATGTATGTGTAGCCTTGTGGACATGAACACGTTAATTCATACACGCAATTGCGACTGTCTGTGACTTGGGTGTTGGTGTTACGTTTGTAGTAGAGGAGCCCCCGCAGCGTTTGTTGCTTGCTGAACACCAGTTGAGTGTCGTGGTGTGTGCGCATGTACCTTTTGAGTTGATGTGAGATGTTCCCGTCAAATGGTATTGACATTCTGTTTGTGCATTTGATGGCCTGATTGTCAGGGCGAGTTAATTGCTGCGTGATGAATCTCACCAACATCTCATTATCTGAACCTGAACTGCACATTCTGAGTCTGGATCCAAAAACAAATTTGAAATCCAGAACTCCACACTACGCAAAAACCATTGCGGCCATTCAAACGCAAACGCAAACCAACCAAAACATCACCGACAAAAATACTGTCTACACAACAACGGCAAACATTCTTGCCAAAAACGGCACGGGTCCTTCGCACCCCTCCCTTCCGTCCATCAAAGCAGTCTCAAATCTGCGCAAGAAACTAACAGACAACAACGCCATCGTCGTCTCGGCTGACAAAACGAACACAACAGTCGTAATGCCCTTCGACGAATACATAACCAAAGTCACAACTATCCTCGCCAACCCCGCCCTCTTCGAGCCAGCCCCCTCCGGTCGTGAACCTGTTGGTTTCACCCGTCGGAAACTCGAAGCCCTCCTCAAGCCCAAGCTAACGCCCTCCCAACTCCACGCCCTTATCCCCAGCCAACACAAATGCTCCACCCCCACTCCCTACGCCCTCATCAAAACCCACAAACCCGCCCGCCCCCTTCGTCTCATCACCCCTACCATCCCGTTTCCCACCTACCCCCTCTCCAAGCAACTCCATCGTGTCCTCACCCCCGCCGTCCAACAAATCCCCCATCGTATCATCAACTTCACAGACCTCGTTTCTCAACTGCGATCCCTTCCCCTCACCCCCACGACCCAAATCATCTCAATGGATGTCAAAGCCCTCTATGACAGCGTTGATACGTCCCACTTCATCCAAATCCTCCCTGACATCCTCACTCGCACCGAACACCATTGGCGTCCTCTCACCCCCCTGCTCAGCTCTCTTTCGATCGCTGACATCGTTGAGCTATTTCGCATCGTGTTCGACACCGCCTTTCTACAGTTCAACAACGTCATCTACCGTCAACACTCTGGCTGCCCAATGGGTCACCCGTTGAGTTATGCGGTCAGTGATCTCTACATGTTCGCCCTCGAAGAAACGCTTCTCTCTGACCCCAACATCTCTCAACCCATCCTCTACGGTCGTTTCGTCGATGATACGATTGTTATTTTCAAATGTGTTGAGGATATACAACCGTTCGTTGACAAAGCCAACAACATTTTCCAGACCATTCAGTTCACAACTGAACACACTGTCAACGGTCAGCTCAGCTTTCTTGACATAAACATTACGCAACGCAACACGCACATTGAAACATCAGTCTTCCGCAAAGCAAACAATTCCGGCCGAACATTGCCAGCTTCGTCGTTTGTGGACATGAGCACCAAACGTGCTCTTATCAGCTGTCTCAGGAAACGCGCAGATCGCTACTGCATCGATCCTGAAACATTACGCGCTGAACATGACTACATCATTTCGCAACTCAAACACAACGGCTACGGTCACCAGTTCATCACGCAGCAATTAACTCGCCCTGACAATCAGGCCATCAAATGCACAAACAGAATGTCAATACCATTTGACGGGAACATCTCACATCAACTCAAAAGGTACATGCGCACACACCACGACACTCAACTGGTGTTCAGCAAGCAACAAACGCTGCGGGGGCTCCTCTACTACAAACGTAACACCAACACCCAAGTCACAGACAGTCGCAATTGCGTGTATGAATTAACGTGTTCATGTCCACAAGGCTACACATACATCGGCTCTACCACACGAACCCTAAAACAGCGCGTGCAAGAACACATCAATGGCACCACCAAGCAAAACAACAATGCCTCAGGCATGACCATTCATATGCGCACACATCAATGTACAGTGCAACACGTAAAGGTGCTAGACCACTGTAACACAGAAAAACAACTGCGTGTTATGGAGTCGGCCTTTATTCTCGCTCGCAATCCATACATCAACAGAGCACTGAAACCCAACAATAGCCAATATCTGTATCAAAATGCCACTTGTTTATCTGACTGTTTTGCACCTTGTTTGCGTTTTCTGAAATGATGTCTTGTGACAACCGGTTCCTATCTCTCTTTTTTTGTTGATTTTAGCCCTGACGAGGACACTATTGAGTGTCGAAAATTCGGCAATATATTCTGTGTATTGGAATTTGGTGCTGTTCGTCTCTCAAAGACACACAACAACATTCTGCTCACTGTGTGTGTGTGTGTTTGCACACGCAAAGAACAAACATGGGCACACTGCAGCAGTATTGATTAATTATGCAACGCTACCAACACCAT
>JASAMV010006696.1:0-21654 GCA_030248065.1 Rhynchonema sp. JSB1_4
TTGGAGGGGGAACAGACGGTCTCACCTGAGGGAAGGGGAAGACCGAAATTGGAGAAAAGTCATTTTCTGAGGTCGAAAATTCAAGCCATTTTTTACCCTTTTTCGAAGAAAGTCTCAAAAACGAGTAATTGCAAAGGAGGTGTATTGCGAAGGGAGGGTCCGAGGGGGTCCCCCAGGAATTACGCTGACCCGCCGTAAAAACCTAAATAGCGCTGCCCCGCCCAGTAGGTCCGCAAAACAGTCAGTGAATTAATAGAGCCCCCCGGAACACTGGTGCAGCTGGGGTGGACGGGTCGAACCTGAGCCCAACCCGGCTCGATTGAGTGAGACCATTGCTCTAAGCGTTTGAACCGAATTAATTTCAGGGTCAAAAAAGATGGCCGAAGAATTTGACGCATTGCCAGCGGACGAATCGCGGAAAAGGCTGCGAATTTTGGCATTGAAAATGGACGCGAACAACGACGGATTTATCAGCAAACAGGAATTGGTCGTTTGGATCACAAAGTCGATGGCTTTACTGGATGCCGAAGAAGCCGCTGAACGATTTGACGTTCGTTTTCTTCGCAACTCTTGTTCGATACAGCAGTTTATTTAGAATAATGCGTCGCGCGTCCACCAGCTGCCCAAGGAAAATTAAATTTTGATTGGGAGATGGTTTTCATCAGGATGCTCGTCCGTTTTTTTCTTTCCCTGAGTGGTTTGGGCTTTCTTTCAGACACAGGGTTATTCTTAGACGCCAACCAGGAAGACCTGTGAAGAAAGAAACGTCCAGCCATAGACTTCAAAAAGTTCACGGCGCTATTTCTTTCTCTTGATACAACCGGGATGGCTGACCGGGCTGCCCCGTTTCTGATCTCTGCAGCTCTTTATTTATACCGTCATTGGGCGTAATGCACTGTTTCTCGGATAGCAAGCAGGCGCTGACGTGTCTTTACTGTGTAGGTATTATTGGTGGACTATGATCTTGTCAGTTGCAGTACTGATATTTATGGTTGCACGTGAAAAAAACAGTTTTTTTTTCTGTAGAAAAAAACGAAAAAAACCGTTTTTTCAGTGAAATATATTTCCGGAAAATTTGCTGATTTTGAACTTTTCTGAAACAGTGTCAAAATTGTGGAAAAAACTATTTTTACTGCAGAAACATACATCTTCAAGTCTTTTCCAGCACATTTATGGCTTTTATTTGCACTTTCTCAGCAGGATTAC
Organism: Rhynchonema sp. JSB1_4; assembly: GCA_030248065.1. Lineage (NCBI taxonomy): Eukaryota > Metazoa > Nematoda > Chromadorea > Monhysterida > Xyalidae > Rhynchonema > Rhynchonema sp. JSB1_4. Next base: position 1,207 of record JASAMV010006696.1, read on the forward strand.
CTTTCATACACCATTTTTAGCGCATATTGTGCCAAATATACACCATTTTGACCGGTACCAAAAATTGGCTCGGAAAAATGTAAAAAACCTTTTTGAAAAAAACGGCTTTTTCAATGAATATTTTTTCTGGAAAAACTGCAACTGTACTGATGTTACGGCCGTGATACAGAACTGGAATTGAACACTGTACAGAACCAATGGGCAAATCGGATGTGAACTGTAAAAACAGCCAAACATTCCAACAAATTGACACCTCTGCAGGAAATGGACGAAAACAACGACGGTAAGGTTTCGTGGCAAGAGTATGTCGACGACACGTTCGGGCCAGATGATGAAGAAGTAGGAGCGATGGACTATGCCGATAAAGTTGGTTTCATATTTTTGAATCATTTTGATCGCAATGTGCACCGTTTGTTCGCAACTTTGGCCTCCAAATTAGGAGGTTTGTTGTGCGTTGCACTCAAGAGACTTGCAGCATCTTGCACATAAAGCGAAACTGCGGGGCGGTCAGATCGCGTCCAACTTTATGACATCACATGATCACGATTCTTTTATTTTCTGATGAAAAATCTGACTAATTCATCACCGATCATCACATCACTGCAAGTTTTATCACTAAAAGTGTGATCACGAGCCATGATTGAAACACATTTTTGCAGCGTTTAATGGAAGAAGATCGTTACCACTTCACGGCTGCCGACAAAAATAGTGATGGCCTGCTGGATAAAGAGGAATTTGCTGCTTTCCAGGCACGTTTTCTGAGCAGTCTCTTCTTCTCCACGAAATAACAGGTTGTGAGTCCAAAGGAACCCCCTCCGATGATGCCGATAACTGCACTGCTAGTTGACTTGCAGCGCAGTTGAATTTTTGCTGAAAGTGTTGCCCAGATTTTGCAAAAAGATTTGCGAGTTAAAAGTGTTTCACGAATAGCATAACCTTGACAGAAGGAATGAGCAAAACAATTCCAATCGACCTTCTGCCACAGAACGAATAAAATCAACAAAAGGCCAACCACACCAACACGAGCCCGATTTCGAAGGTGGCGTGTGTTCAAAACGAATAGAAAGAGAAATCATCATGGTCCATTTTGTATTCTTCAACGCGTAACATTTCCCAAGTCAGCAGCCACGTATGAATGTTTCACGATTCTGCCAGCTGCGAAATCGAGCTCATGTTGATGTAGTTCGATATATGCTTTCACAACACACAGGATAATTTCTAACTGCGTTTAGGTACCGGAAAATCATCCGCACATGCATCAGTCGCTCGTGCAACAAGCGCTGAAGGACAAGGACAAGAATGGAGACGGATTTGTCGATTTCAAGGAGTTTATCGATGATCACGGTCTGTGAATGACTAATTTTATTGAAATGATCACTAAAAAAACATCTTGTTTTACAAAAATGAATGCCACTATCGCACTGGATCTGCGCTGGTGTAATTTATTAAATAAGCGGTCTCGCTCGACCACAGTAAAAGTTGCTGTCGTATAGTAACACCACGCCAACACGAGCCCGATCCCGGAGGCGGCAGATTGGTGAAACATTCACACGCGGCTGCTGATTTGGGAAACGTTACACATTGTAGAATACAACGTGGTTCATGAATATTCTCTCTTTCTATTCGTTTTGCAAGCACGCCACCTCCGAAATCGGGTTCGTGTTGGCGCAGTTTGCCTTCACAGCCACCGCAACTTCTCCGCAATTTAGTAGCTGTCAAAAATCCTGAAATATCCTGAGTTTAAAAAAGTCACTTGACCTAGGCCGGATCCATCACCAAGTTTGATACCAATCAAAATGTTTCAATTTCAAATCAGGGGAAAACAGCCCGACATTACTGCGTTCGGTACATTAGCCACCAGCCAGGAAAACCTGTCCAAACGAAGCAGAAATTCCACAAAAAAAGTGTGATTTAAAAATCGCTGGGACGGGACCACGGTGGGATTCGAACCACCGACATCACTCTTCTGCCAAATTCCTGACCGGAAACGTTGCAGGCGAATCATTCAAACAACCGGACGCCGAGTGGTTTCGAACGGAAAAGGAACGTTTCGAGAACGACTACGATGCCGATAAGGACGGCAAATTGGACGAAAAAGAGTTGCTCCGCTGGTTGGTACCGATTTGGCCGAAACCGCGCAGGAAGAAGCTGAGCATTTGTTCGGTACGACCGACAAGGACAAAGATGGACAGTTATCGGTGGACGAAATTGTGGACGAACACGAACTCTGGGTGGGCAGTGAGGCGACCAATTACGGCGAACATCTGCAGAAAATGAAGGATGAGTTATAGAAGGTTGTGGTGCAAGTGATTTTGGGTGGGCGTGGACTAAACAACGCATTAGTATAGTTTTTTGTGCGTGTTGAAATGCAATGCGAATTCAACGCGTTGATGTAATTGCCGTGACATATTGCCGCTGTTTTGTCCACTTGTCTTTTGTGGGTCGTACTTGTCTATTTGAGGGCTATGGTTCTATTGAACTTGTACCAAAATCCGTCCAATAGACAATTATGCCAACTGGTGGTTATCCGTTGTCGAGTACAGCTACTATATCAGTTTCGTCCAGTTCTGAAAACGGGCAGTTTTTATCAGTACGCTACGCTGCACTCGATAACTTTTGATACTCAAAACCTGATATAATATATCAAACACATTACAGGCGGCATTTGCCTTTGTTCTGTTGATCTATGAAATTACGAAATCTGGAGTGGTTTTATGCATGAAAACGCTCCTCTTTTCGAGACTCGGTGCCTATACTGTATGAACTCGAAACTTTACCCATGCCAGGTCAAGAACGTCTAGTTTTTTTTGTTGACATCGTGATTCTTTGGTTCTGTTTTTTATCATTGTTTACTTGGCGACGATTATTGATTGTTCTTGGGCGTGTTTCATGTATTATTTAGCGAGATTATATTATTGTAAGGAATCAAATATTAGTTAGGAAGGCAGTCATGTGTTTGGAATTGGAAAATACGCATAATTTATATAGGTATGTCACACCGTGCGTTGTAAACCCTGCCTATTGCGCAACCCACACATTGCTCTCTTGCCCTCAGATTTTTTGGAGCAAAACTATTTTATTAAGAAAAATATTATCTCGACAACTTCCACAATATTTATCTGCATCTCGTTTTGCTGTGTTGTGTTTTTTGTACATTTTATTTTTTATTCCATTCTTGTTTTGTGTGGGTTGGTCTGCGCTTGTGTCTTGTGAGTGTCGCGTGTCTATCTCTTGGTGCTCAATTTAGCTCTAGCACTTCTGTTCTGTGTTTCTTTGCAAGATACCATAAAAGCGAACAAGTTTAGATTGAAACTTTGCTTAAATCGAGAAATATGGACTAATCCACTCTTACATGTAAAGAACCTTCCTTTCCCGACTTATACCTCATCCTCACGCACTCGTGTCTATTTTCATCTTTAATTTTTATGGCGCCGCGTTTCAAGCGACAAACGCCGCACCTTCCCGAGTCTACCAGCGTGTGCCACCCAGCACACCAAGTTCGGCGAACTCTCTCCAACGTCCGGATGTCTACGTCCGTCGTACAAGCTGGAGATGTCGACCACAACGTTTCACCACAGCTGTTTTTTCGTTTGTTTGTACAATCGCACAGAGGCTGATTCAACGTGAAATTTGGAAAAACGCCCCCAAAAACTGCACTTTTCACGCAGCATTATGCAGGCGACTGAAAGTGATGCTTTCCAATTGAAGCACAAAACGAAAGACTATCTCTGAATATAAAGTAACCCAATGCATATATCTGCAACAAGGCAAGCATTGCCATGAAACTGCAGACAACGCATTTGTTTTCAACACGTGTGGCGCTGACGTGTATAGTCCAACCACCAGCTCATGAGACGACTTTTTAAAGCTTGCTTGGCCAGATTCAAAAATGCACCGGTTACATAGGTTTTCGCAAAGAAAAGAAAAGAGATCGCGCTGAGAGACATGATGACAACTTCCAGCTGGCTGACCTCAATTTGTTACGTGCTTACGCGAACAGCAACGTTGTTCAACACACAAACGTTTGGGAGTAAAAGGGAATTTACGCACCGAGGTGGAGAGCGTGTTTAAAAAATACATGCGTTTCTCTTTCTTTCATTTCCGAAATACGTGGAACCGGAACATTATTGGATCCGCACAAACCAATTTCAAAGAAAGTCGTCTCATGAGTCCCGTGGCTGGACTATACCAACACGGTTAGTGGAAAACAAGTTGCGAGTTTTCCGGTGAAAGAAGGGGGTGAGTGTGTAATCACAAATCGGACAACAAATAATTCAAGTAACAAACTTTTTTTTGAACTAAGATGTGCAAACAAAGCACTGGCGTTTGTCATAGTCAAAGATCGTGCCGTTGAAACATCTGATTGCGGCTGGTTGTCGGCAATCGAACGGTTCATATTTCAATTGGTGGTGTTCAGGATCAACCGAAATGGTTACGTCTTGGTAATCAGTCGTCAATCTGAGTTGGTAACTGAAATTTAAAAAATAGATCTATCAGCATGCCTAAATCAGTGGCGCACACAGGTTTTGAGAGTCGTAGGCATTTTTGGAAAAATGCATTTTTACCTGGTGCTTGTTGCAAACCCAACATTTGTCAATTTTACCTCGTGCGTTTTCACCAATTTCTATTCTTTTCGCGCAATTTTTGGCGCGCGAAGTTTGAGTATTGTGAGGCAAAAACCACCACTAATTTTGGTCATCATGGTCAAAAAGTAACACTTTTGGCGCAAAATCGGGGATATATGTACGGTACCTACTATACCGGGGTAAAAATCGGGGGAATACCTTCTGTGCCATGCCAAACATAGGGAGGTTGTATCAGGCGAGGGGATCCCAGACACTGCCCATTTAGTCTGGGGCGAAGTTGTACAAGGGGAGCACGGGCCTTCTGCCCCCTGAATGTGCCCTTTACTTGGTCCAACGCTCTTAGACTGAATGAAGAAGAGAACTGTTACTGAACGTCGCTCGAAGCGCAAAATTTTCAGATTTCGGAGGAATTTTGTGGTAAAATGGCTGTTTGGGCGTATTTAACAGGTGTTCTTTATTTGTAAATCATGACCGACTGTCTTTCACATCTCATTTGGTCTGGAGTTCGCCAACAAACACACTGTGCCCAATTCACTCGACTCTAAGTGCGTTTGATCGTCGGCAGATGAACTTTGAAGCCCCCCCCCCTGTTTTGCAACCAATGCCAATCAGCGTGTTGTAATGAACATGATTGTAGTACTTACTGCTATATATTGTAGTGGAGTAGCAAGTCTACGCTTACTTAGACCAGTTATGGGCAACATTGACACAAAAGGAAACGGGAAGAAACGCGCGCAGCGCGAAAATTTTTAGATTTTTTCGCTCTTTGTACCTTTGGAAACCGCATTTCTCACACTTCCATGTCAAAAAAGTGCCCATCGCCACCTGAAAACTCGCCAAAAGTGCCCATGGGCACCATTTTTTGAATTGACCACCTCAAATTTTTTGAATTGACCACCACCTCAAATTTACCATGGGCACCTGACCAAGGTGCCCATATGGATGTTGCGCCACTGCCTTTGCCCATGGGCATTTGGAGGGAATTAAATTGTGCCCAAGGGCACTTTTGGCAAAATTGTGCCCATGGGCACTTTTGAGACACCCTGGGCATTGCCCAATTTGCCCATTCCCAGGTGCGCCACTGGCCTAAATAACATATATTTATCTCTGTGAGTAACGGTGAATCATCTAAAAAGGTCCACCGAAACGGCACTTCAAACTGACAAGAGTGTATATTCACGGTGATTTATTCGCAGTTTTATCAGCTGGATTGCTGCTCTGCAGTATCATTTGGACCAAAAATATCGTCAACTGTCCGGCACCTTCTACATAACGTTGATGAAGTAACCAGCCGGACCGAAGGGATTGGACGACGGACGCGGACGAGGATGGGAAGGTGCCTGATTCAGCAAGGTGCAACCATGTCATCTTTTTTGGTAAAGTACAACAATGATCATTGATCGATTGTTGAGCGGCAAGTTTTGGTCATCAGCAGCGTGCCGCTTATGCACAAACGGCGGCTGATGCTTTGGTTGCTGCTGGTTCTGTCCACAGCAATACCAGCAATATATGCAATATTTATGCAATAGCCGGTTTTACAACGCGACCATCAGCGGTGCAGCATCACGCAAGCCAGCGACACGCGTGGAAGGTCAATCGGTCAAGCCAAACCATAATATAAGTCGATCACAGCCGGTTATAAAGATTGAGTCTATGTAATTAGTCGTCATTGATTGTTCGTCCAACAAGACCAATATTCACCTTCTCGTCAGTGCCTGAGATAAATGAGATGCTGTCACAATGCTTGCAAAACAAGCCACGTGACCGCTGCATCTAATACACGCATAATGCGCTTTACGGATCAGGCAACGCGTTTGGACCCCAAACAAAAAACACAAACCCAAACACAACACACCACCCCACCCCCACGCACCCACCCAAAACCCAAAACAAACCAGCAGCAACCAAAGCCAGCCCAAAGCGCACAACCAAAACCCCAACAACACAACCAAAAACCACAACACACCCCCCCCCCCCCCCCAACCCCCCCCACAACAACCAACAACCCAAAACCCAACACCAAAAAACCACCAACACCCCCCCAACAGTGGCGCACCTGGGAATGGGCAAATTGGGCAATGCCCAGGGTGTCTCAAAAGTGCCCATGGGCACAATTTTGCCAAAAGTGCCCTTGGGCACAATTTAATTCCCTCCAAATGCCCATGGGCAAAGGCAGTGGCGCAACAGCCATATGGGCACCTTGGTCAGGTGCCCATGGTCAATTTGAGGTGGTGGTCAATTCAAAAAATTTGAGGTGGTCAATTCAAAAAATGGTGCCCATGGGCACTTTTGGCGAGTTTTCAGGTGGCGATGGGCACTTTTTTGACATGGAAGTGTGAGAAATGCGGTTTCCAAAGGTACAAAGAGCGAAAAAATCTAAAAATTTTCGCGCTGCGCGCGTTTCTTCCCGTTTCCTTTTGTGTCAATGTTGCCCATAACTGGTCTAAGTAAGCGTAGACTTGCTACTCCACTACAATATATAGCAGTAAGTACTACAATCATGTTCATTACAACACGCTGATTGGCATTGGTTGCAAAACAGGGGGGCTTCAAAGTTCATCTGCCGACGATCAAACGCACTTAGAGTCTAGTGAATTGGGCACAGTGTGTTTGTTGGCGAACTCCAGACCAAATGAGATGTGAAAGACAGTCGGTCATGATTTACAAATAAAGAACACCTGTTAAATACGCCCAAACAGCCATTTTACCACAAAATTCCTCCGAAATCTGAAAATTTTGCGCTTCGAGCGACGTTCAGTAACAGTTCTCTTCTTCATTCAGTCTAAGAGCGTTGGACCAAGTAAAGGGCACATTCAGGGGGCAGAAGGCCCGTGCTCCCCTTGTACAACTTCGCCCCAGACTAAATGGGCAGTGTCTGGGATCCCCTCGCCTGATACAACCTCCCTATGTTTGGCATGGCACAGAAGGTATTCCCCCGATTTTTACCCCGGTATAGTAGGTACCGTACATATCCCCGATTTTGCGCCAAAAGTGTTACTTTTTGACCATGATGACCAAAATTAGTGGTGGTTTTTGCCTCACAATACTCAAACTTCGCGCGCCAAAAATTGCGCGAAAAGAATAGAAATTGGTGAAAACGCACGAGGTAAAATTGACAAATGTTGGGTTTGCAACAAGCACCAGGTAAAAATGCATTTTTCCAAAAATGCCCTACTGACTCCAAAACCTGTGTGCGCCACTGATTTAGGCATGCTGATAGATCTATTTTTAAATTTCAGTTACCAACTCAGATTGACGACTGATTACCAAGACGTAACCAGTTCGGTTGATCCCCTGACACCAACCAATTGAAACATGAACCGTTCGATTGCCGACAACCACACAATCAGATGTTTCAACGGCACAATCTTTGACTATGACAAACGCCAGTGCTTTGTTTGCACATCTTAGTTCAAAAAAAAGTTTGTTACTTGAATTATTTGTTGTCCGATTTGTGATTACACACTCACCCCCTTCTTTCACCGGAAAAACTGCAACTTGTTTTCCACTAACCGTGTTGGTATAGTCCAGCCACGGACTCATGAGACGACTTTCTTTGAAATTGGTTTGTGCGGATCCAATAATGTTCCGGTTCCACGTATTTCGGAAATGAAAGAAAGAGAAACGCATGTATTTTTTAAACACGCTCTCCACCTCGGTGCGTAAATTCCCTTTTACTCCCAAAACATTTGTGTGTTGAACAACGTTGCTGTTCGCGTAAGCACGTAACAAATTGAGGTCAGCCAGCTGGAAGTTGTCATCATGTCTCTCAGCGCGATCTCTTTCTTTTCTTTGCGAAAACCTATGTAACCGGTGCATTTTTGAATCTGGCCAAGCAAGCTTTAAAAAGTCGTCTCATGAGCTGGTGGTTGGACTATACACGTCAGCGCCACACGTGTTGAAAACAAATGCGTTGTCTGCAGTTTCATGGCAATGCTTGCCTTGTTGCAGATATATGCATTGGGTTACTTTATATTCAGAGATAGTCTTTCGTTTTGTGCTTCAAATTGGAAAGCATCACTTTCAGTCGCCTGCATAATGCTGCGTGAAAAGTGCAGTTTTTGGGGGCGTTTTTCCAAATTTCACGTTGAATCAGCCTCTGTGCGATTGTACAAACAAACGAAAAAACAGCTGTGGTGAAACGTTGTGGTCGACATCTCCAGCTTGTACGACGGACGTAGACATCCGGACGTTGGAGAGAGTTCGCCGAACTTGGTGTGCTGGGTGGCACACGCTGGTAGACTCGGGAAGGTGCGGCGTTTGTCGCTTGAAACGCGGCGCCATAAAAATTAAAGATGAAAATAGACACGAGTGCGTGAGGATGAGGTATAAGTCGGGAAAGGAAGGTTCTTTACATGTAAGAGTGGATTAGTCCATATTTCTCGATTTAAGCAAAGTTTCAATCTAAACTTGTTCGCTTTTATGGTATCTTGCAAAGAAACACAGAACAGAAGTGCTAGAGCTAAATTGAGCACCAAGAGATAGACACGCGACACTCACAAGACACAAGCGCAGACCAACCCACACAAAACAAGAATGGAATAAAAAATAAAATGTACAAAAAACACAACACAGCAAAACGAGATGCAGATAAATATTGTGGAAGTTGTCGAGATAATATTTTTCTTAATAAAATAGTTTTGCTCCAAAAAATCTGAGGGCAAGAGAGCAATGTGTGGGTTGCGCAATAGGCAGGGTTTACAACGCACGGTGTGACATACCTATATAAATTATGCGTATTTTCCAATTCCAAACACACGACTGCCTTCCTAACTAATATTTAATTCCTTACAATAATATAATCTCGCTAAATAATGCATGAAACACGCCCAAGAACAATAAATAATCGTCGCCAAGTAAACAATGATAAAAAAACAGAACCAAAGAATCACGATGTCAACAAAAAAACTAGACGTTCTTGACCTGGCATGGGTAAAGTTTCGACTTTATATATAGGCACCGAGTCTCGAAAACAGGAGCGTTTTCATGCATAAAACCACTCCAGATTTCGTAATTTCATAGATCAACAGAATAAAGGCAAATGCCGCCTGTAATGTTTGATATATTATTATCAGGTTTTGAGTATCAAAGGTTACCGAGTGCAGCGTACTGATAAAAACTGCCTGTTTTCAGAACTGGACGAAACTGATATAGTAGCTGTACTCGACAACGGATAACCACCAGTTGGCATAATTGTCTATTGGACGGATTTTGGTACAAGTTCAATAGAACCATAGCCCTCAAATAGACAAGTACGACCCACAAAAGACAAGTGGACAAAACAGCGGCAATATGTCACGGCAATTACATCAACGCGTTGAATTCGCATTGCATTTCAACACGCACAAAAAACTATACTAATGCGTTGTTTAGTCCACGCCCACCCAAAATCACTTGCACCACAACCTTCTATAACTCATCCTTCATTTTCTGCAGATGTTCGCCGTAATTGGTCGCCTCACTGCCCACCCAGAGTTCGTGTTCGTCCACAATTTCGTCCACCGATAACTGTCCATCTTTGTCCTTGTCGGTCGTACCGAACAAATGCTCAGCTTCTTCCTGCGCGGTTTCGGCCAAATCGGGTACCAACCAGCGGAGCAACTCTTTTTCGTCCAATTTGCCGTCCTTATCGGCATCGTAGTCGTTCTCGAAACGTTCCTTTTCCGTTCGAAACCACTCGGCGTCCGGTTGTTTGAATGATTCGCCTGCAACGTTTCCGGTCAGGAATTTGGCAGAAGAGTGATGTCGGTGGTTCGAATCCCACCGTAGTCCCGTCGCAGCGATTTTTAAATCACACTTTTTTGTGGAATTTCTGCTTCGTTTGGACAGGCTTTCCTGGCTGGTGGTTAATGTACCGAACGCAGTAATGTCGGTCTGTTTTCCCCTGCTTTGAAATGAAACATTTTGATTGGTATCAAACTTGGTGATGGATCCGGCCTAGGTCAAGTGACTTTTTAAACTCAGGATATTTCAGGATTTTTGACAGCTGCTAAATTGCGGAAAAGTTGCGGTGGCTGTTAAGGCAAACTGCGCCAACACAACCCGATTTCGGAGGTGGCGTGCTTGCAAAACGAATAGAAAGAGAGAATATTCATGAACCACGTTGTATTCTACAACGTGCAACATTTCCCAAATCAGCAGCCACGTGTGAATGTTTCACCAATCTGCCACCTCCGAAATCGGGCTCGTGTTGGCGTGGTGTTACTATACGACAGCAACTTTTACTGTGGTCGAGCGAGACCGCTTATTTAATAAATTACACCAGCGCAGATCCAGTGCGATAGTGGCATTCATTTTTGTAAAACAAGATGTTTTTTAGTGATCATTTCAATAAAATTAGTCATTCACAGACCGTGATCATCGATAAACTCCTTGAAATCGACAAATCCGTCTCCATTCTTGTCCTTGTCCTTCAGCGCTTGTTGCACGAGCGACTGATGCATGTGCGGATGGTTTTCCGGTACCTAAACGCAGTTAGAAATTATCCTGTGTGTTGTGAAAGCATATATACGAACTACATCAACATGAGCTCGATTTCGCAGCTGGCAGAATCGTGAAACATTCATACGTGGCTGCTGACTTGGGAAATGTTACGCGTTGAAGAATACAAAATGGACCATGATGATTTTCTCTTTCTATTCGTTTTGAACACACGCCACCTTCGAAATCGGGCTCGTGTTGGTGTGGTTGGCCTTTTGTTGATTTTATTCGTTCTGTGGCAGAAGGTCGATTGGAATTGTTTTGCTCATTCCTTCTGTCAAGGTTATGCTATTCGTGAAACACTTTTAACTCGCAAATCTTTTTGCAAAATCTGGGCAACACTTTCAGCAAAAATTCAACTGCGCTGCAAGTCAACTAGCAGTGCAGTTATCGGCATGGTGGGAGGGGTTTCCTTTGCAACACCCTATATTTCGTGAAGAAGAAGGACTGCTCAGAAAACGTGCCTGGAAAGCAGCAAATTCCTCTTTATCCAGCAGGCCATCACTATTTTTGTCGGCAGCGGTGAAGTAGTAACGATCTTCTTCCATTAAACGCTGCAAAAATGTGTTTCAATCATGGCTCGTGATGGCACTTTTAGTGATAAAACTTGCAGTGATGTGATGATCGGTGATAAATTAGTCAGATTTTTCATCAGAAAATAAAAGAACCGTGATCATGTGATGTCATAAAGTTGGACGCGATCTGCACCCGCAGTTTCGCTTTATGTGCAAGATGCTGCAAGTCTCTTGAGTGCAACGCACAACAAACCTCCTAATTTGGAGGCAAAGGTGCGAACAAACGGTGCACATTGCGATCAAAATGATTCAAAAATATGAAACCAACTTTATCGGCATCGTCCAGCGCTCCTTCTTCTTCATCATCTGGCCCGAACGTGTCGTCGACATACTCTTGCCACGAAACCTTACCGTCGTTGTTTTCGTCCATTTCCTGCAGATCTATTTGTTGGAATGTTTGGCTGTTTTTACAGTTCATCCGATTTGCCCATTGGTTCTGTACAGTGTTCGGATCCCAGTCTATCACGGCCGTAACATCAGTACAGTTGCAGTTTTTCCAGAAAAAATATTCATTGAAAAAGCCGTTTTTTTCAAAAAGGTTTTTTCTACATTTTTCCGAGCCAATTTTTGGTACCGGTCAAAATTGTGTATATTTGGCACAATATGGGCTAAAAATGGTGTATGAAAGGTAATCCTGCTGAGAAAGTGCAAATAAAAGCCATAAATGTGCTGGAAAAGACTTGAAGATGTATGTTTCTGCAGTAAAAATAGTTTTTTCCACAATTTTGACACTGTTTCAGAAAAGTTCAAAATCAGCAAATTTTCCGGAAAATATATTTCACTGAAAAAACGGTTTTTTTCGTTTTCTACAGAAAAAAAAAACTGTTTTTTTCACGTGCAACCATAAATATCAGTACTGCAACTGACAAGATCATAGTCCAACAATAATACCTACACAGTAAAGACACGTCAGCGCCTGCTTGCTATCCGAGAAACAGTGCATTACGCCCAATGACGGTATAAATAAAGAGCTGCAGAGATCAGAAACGGGGCAGCCCGGTCAGCCATCCCGGTTGTATCAAGAGAAAGAAATAGCGCCGTGAACTTCTTGAAGTCTAAGGCTGGACGTTTGTTTCTTGACAGGTCTTCCTGGTTGGCGTCTAAGAATAAGCCTGTGCCTGAAAGAAAGTCCAAACCAGCCAGGGAAAGAAAAAAACGGACGAGCATCCTGATGAAAACCATCTCCCAATCAAAATTTTCCTTGGGCAGCTGGTGGACGCGAGACGCATTATTCTAAATAAACTGCTGCATCGCACACGAGTTGCGAATGTGAATAAAACTAACGTCAAATCGTTCAGCGGCTTCTTCGGCATCCAGTAAAGCCATCGACTTTGTGATCCAAACGACCAATTCCTGTTTGCTGATAAATCCGTCGTTGTTCGTGTCCATTTTCAATGCCAAAATTCGCAGCCTTTTCCGCGATTCGTCCGCTGGCAGTGCGTCAAATTCTTCGGCCATCTTTTTTGACCCTGAAATTAATTCGGTTCAAACGTTCAGAGCAATGGTCTCACTCAATCGAGCCGGGTTGGGCTCAGGTTCGAGAGACCCGTCCACCCCCCCCCCCCCCCCAGCTGCACCAGTGTTCCGGGGGGCTCTATTAATTCACTGACTGTTTTGCGGACCTACTGGGCGGGGCAGCGCTATTTAGGTTTTTACGGCGGGTCAGCGTAATTCCTGGGGGACCCCCTCGGACCCTCCCTTCGCAATACACCTCCTTTGCAATTACTCGTTTTTGAGACTTTCTTCGAAAAAGGGTAAAAAATGGCTTGAATTTTCGACCTCAGAAAATGACTTTTCTCCAAATTTCGGTCTTCCCCCTTCCCTCAGGTGAGACCGTCTGTTCCCCCTCCAAAAAAAGTGGGGTACCACCTGTTCCCACTCCGGACTAGAAACTACATACACTGCGGTGTGCGGTGCAGTGTAGTTCCTGGGGGGAGGGAGGCCCTCGGGTACGTCTGTTCCCCCTCCATGGTACGCCTGCCCCACTGTTCCCCCTCCGGATTCGTCTGCTCCCCCAATTTTTACCTAAAATAGGCAAATTTTGGCCTAAAATATACATTTTTAGGCATAAAATGAGTAATTTTTAGGTCAATGTCGTCAAAAATCGCCAAAATACCCTTTTTATTGAGATTTTTTTCCTAAAAGGGGCAAAAAATGAGCCAAATTTTCGACCTCAAAAAATGACTTTGTGTGTGGCCTAAAACACTAATCTCGCGCGCAGCGCGCGATTTTTCGCCTATTTGCAGACAAATATGCTAATTTTATGCAATTTTAAGCCAAAAATGAATGTTTTGGGTGAAAAGTTAGGTGGGGCGGCAACCTACCTACTGTACCAGGGGAGGGGCGGCAACCTACCTACTCAGTGTAGTGGCAGGCCCATGTGTGGGAGGTAAGTATGATGCGGGGTTGGGACCGGAAGCGTGAGAGGTATGATTTTGGTCACCCAAAAAGGCGAAAAAACACCGTTTTTGTGATACAATTTTGGCCAAAAATTGAGGTAAAAATAGTACTTTTTCAAAATTTTCGCCGAAAATCGCCTAAAAATAGGTATTATGGGTGGGCTTGCGCGCGGAGCGCGCGATTTTTGGGAAAATAAGGTCGAAAAACACCGATTTTTGCCTTAAAAAGGTATAAAATTGCTTGTGAGAGGTATGATTTGGAGTTGTGAGAGGTAAGTACTCAACCCCCCCCCCACCCCCCCCCCCCCCTCGGGTTTTGTGGTAGGTAAGTACTGAGAGGGGGGGGGGTAACCCCCCCCCCAACCCCCCCCCCCAGCCCCTACTATGCTTGCAACCATCTGGATCCATCCCCCCCCCAGGGTACCTTGCAACCATCTGCCTGCCACAGCACGGGTGGAGCTGGAGGAAAAAAATTGGCCCGTGGTGTTTTGATGATTATTTGGTAAATTGTTCACAATAAATTTTACTTAAGGTGAGTCTTCCGTTCGTGGCAAAATGATGACTCTTGTGCGCACATTCCTGCGCGAAAATGATCTAAAAATGGTCGCCGTTTTCATTCTGTCGGCTGCCTGCCTCTTTTGCTCAATCAATTGTGCTGTGATCGCCAATATGGGACAAAAAGAGTCAGAAACGCATGGCGCCAGATCTCCGCACGAACGGTTTGCCGATGAACATTACAAGGGCGGATTCCATGATCAGGAAAAGGACCACGAGGCGATTTTAGGTCGGTTTTTCATTCTGCGCTCCCCAGTGGTGTAGCTACCCAGGCGGGGCGGCAACCTACTGTACCACCCAAAATGCGGGGCGGCAACCTACCTACTGTACCAGCCGAGCTAGGGGGGGGGGGGCGTACCACTTGGGGGGGGGGGCAACTGGAAACCGAAATTTTTTATGTCTAAATACTGAAGAAAATGTGGCCTAAAACACTAATTTCGCGCGCAGCGCGCGATTTTTCGGCTATTTGCAGACAAATATGCTAATTTTATGCAATTTTAAGCCAAAAATGAATGTTTTGGGTGAAAAGTTAGGTGGGGCGGCAACCTACCTACTGTACCAGGGGAGGGGCGGCAACCTACCTACTGTACCAGGCGAGGGGCGGCAACCTACCTACTGTACCTAGGGGGGGGGGGTCCCCCCCCCCCACCCCCCCCCAGCTACACCACTGGCGCTCCCTACCCTAAGTACCATAGTAGTGGCTGGGGGGGGGTCAGTGTAGTTCCTGGGAGGGGAGGGGGGTCCCCCCCCTCGGGTACACTATCTCCCCCTCAGGTGGTACACTATCCCCCTATCTCCCCCTCCGGGTACACTATCTCCCCCAATTTTTGCCTAAAATAGGCATTTTTAGGCCTAAAATGGGCATTTTTATACCAAAAATGTGTGATTTTTAGGTCAATGTTCTCAAAAGTCGCCAAAATGCCCTTTTTATGAAGAATTTTTTCCAAAAAGGGGCAAAAATAGGTCAAATTTTCTACCTCAAAAAGTGACTTTTTCCCGAATTTGGGTCTTCCCCCCCCTTCCCCCCCTCGGGGGTACACTATCTCCCCCTCCGAAAAAAACGGAGGGTCCGCTATCTCCCCCTCCGGACCAGGAACTACACTGGGGGGGTTACCCCCTCCCAGTACTTACCTACCACAAAACCCGAGGGGGGTTGGGGGGGTTGAGTACTTACCTCTCACAACTCCAAATCATACCTCTCACAAGCAATTTTATACCTTTTTAAGGCAAAAATCGGTGTTTTTCGACCTTATTTTTCCAAAAATCGCGCGCTCCGCGCGCAAACCCACCCATAATACCTAGGCCTGGGCACAATACCACTTTTGACACCCAATACCAATACCCAATACCAATACCGGCCCTGTACCAATACCCAATACCCAATACCAATACCAAATTGGTGACCCAATACCAATACCCAATACCAATACCGGGTGAGACCCAATACCAATACCAATACCTATACTGTCATAAAGAACCGTTTTTTATTTTTGGTGGAAAAAAACGGTTTTTTTCCGAAAAAAAAAACCGTTTTTTTTTCAAATACTTTTCCAGTACTTAAGAACGTAATTTCGAAAAATATAACAATTTCAGTGCAAAATTTGTTCGACGTGACGAGAGTGCTCTTGAAGAGTGTTGAAGTCAGTCGAAAACACTTGCTTTACACGCTTTTTGGACCATTTTAGGCCGGTTAATTTTTGTGCTCGAGCCAATTTTTCACTAAAATCGAAAAACTCATCGGTTTTGCATTACAATTTTTTGGAAAAACTGGAATAAAGTACCGATATTTTTCCGATCAAAGACCGAAAAGGTACCCACGGAAAAATAAATGGAAAAGTATTCGGGTCTCGGAAAAAAAACGGTTTTTTTTCGGTTTTTTTCCGGAAAAAAACCGGTTTTTTTTCCGCCTGCCAGTATACCAATACCCAATACCAGATCAATACTACTGAAGTGCCTGGTATTGGGTTTGGTATTGGGTTGGTATTGGTATTGAGTATTGGGTATTGGGTTGGTATCAATGGTGTAGCTGGGGGGGAGTGGGGGGGGGGGGGTCCCCCCCTAGGTACCGTAGGTAGAGTCGCCCCTCGCCTGGTACAGTAGGTAGGTTGCCGCCCCTCCCCTGGTACAGTAGGTAGGTTGCCGCCCCACCTAACTTTTCACCCAAAACATTCATTTTTGGCTTAAAATTGCATAAAATTAGCATATTTGTCTACAAATAGGCGAAAAGTCGCGGGCGGCGCGCGCATTTATTGTTTTTGGCCCCAATTTGTTCAGTATTTAGTCATAAAAAATTTCGGTTTCCAGATGACCCCCCCCCCCAAGGGGTACGACCCCCCCTAGCTCGGCTGGTACAGTAGGTAGGTTGCCGCCCCGCATTTTGGGTGGTACAGTAGGTTGCCGCCCCGCCTGGGTAGCTACACCACTGGACTGGTTGGTATTGGTGTTGGGTATTGGTCTTAGTATTGGTTTGGTATTGGGTTTTTGGTCTGGTATTGGGTTGGCATTGGTTTGGTATTGGGTTTTGAGTCAGGTATTGGGTTTGGTATTGGTTTGGTATTGGGTTTTTCTGGATTAGTATTGGGTATTGGTTTTGACCCAATACCTGGACAAACCCAATACCAATACCCAATACCAATACCAGGCCATCTTCAATACCAATACCCAATACCAGAATTAGACCCAATACCAATACCAAACACTGGTATTGGTATTGGTATTGGGTGGTATTGGTATTGGGTATTGGGTATTGTGCCCACCCATAATAATACCTATTTTTAGGCGATTTTCGGCGAAAATTTGGAAAAAGTACTATTTTTACCTCATTTTTTGGCCAAAATTGTATCACAAAAACGGTGTTTTTTCGCCTTTTTGGGTGACCATAATCATACCCAGTGCTGTGGCTGGGGGGGGTGGGGGGGTCCCCCCCAATGGTACCACTGCCCGCCCCGGCCTGGTACGCTACCCCCTACCCGCCCCGCTCTGGTACCCTACCCATAGCAGTGGCTGGGGGGGGGGGTGGGGGGGGGGCCCCAATGGTACCCTGCCCGCCCCGGCCTGGTACGCTACCCTACCCGCCCCGCTCTGGTACCCTTCCCCGCCCCCGATTTTTACCCTCAAAATGCCCATTTTTTCGGTCAAAAATGCCCAAATTTCGACCGAAAAACCTAAAGAGTGTAAAAAATCTGGCGCTGCGCGCGATATATGTACTTTTTAGTACATAAAAACAGGCCCCCGAAAAAACTTGTGTTGTACCCCTACCCGCCCCGAAAAATCTTCCCCCCCCCCCTCCCCTATACTTGCGTATTTTTCCGCAAAATATTATTTTTGGAAAAAAAACCGTTTTTTTTCCGGAAAAAAAAACCGTTTTTTTTTGCCAAATATTTCCTCAGTACTTAAGGATACCCGTGGTCCAAAAACGCCTATTTTTGGAGAAAAATTTTGTCTGGAAATGGCCTGAAACAGGCTAAAAATGCACCTGGAGATTAAAAATTCTCATTTTGAACTGTTTAGCACCGATTTACATTGGTTTTGACAACATCCTTTCGCAACCTTTGAAAATATTTCGGAAATTTTTGGAAAATTTCCGAAAAATTCGCCGCTTGGAAAAATTTCCGGAAAAATAAAAACGTATTTTTCCGGCCTAGAAAAAAAACGGTTTTTTTTCCCAAAAATATATTTTGCGGAAAAAATGCGCAATTATAGGGAGGGGGAAGATTTTTCGGGGCGGTGGGGTCAACACAAGTTTTTTCGGGTGTTATATGTACTAAAAAGCATATCGCGGCGCAGCACGATTTTTTGCACTTTTTAGCCTCGGTCGAAATTTGGGCATTTTGAGCCGAAAAATGGGCATTTTGAGGTGAAGTGGCGTGGCTCCCAGAGCGGGGTGGGGGTGGCGCTGCCCAGGCCGGGGCGAGTAGGGTACTGGGGGTCCCCCCCCCCCCCCCCCCGCCCACAGCACTGGGTCCGGGGCTCCCAGAGCGGGGCGGGTAGGGGGTAGCGTCCCCGGCCGGGGCGGGTAGGGGTCCGATTGGGCCCCCACCCCCAGCCACAGCACTGGGTATGATTTTTGGTCACCCAAAAGGCGGAGAACACCGTTTTTTGTGAATCATTTGGCCGAAAAATGAGGTGACACTTTTTTCAAATTTTCGCGAAAATAAGTAGTCCTATTTATAGGTGGGCGCCATGCCCGATACCCAATACCAAATACCCACCCAATACCAATACCAATACCAGTGTTTGGTATTGGTATTTTTTTTTTTTCAGAAATTAGGTATTGAGTATTGGTATTGAAGATGGCCTGGTATTGGTATTGGGTATTGGTATTGGGTTTTGTCCAGGTATTGGGTCAAAATTCGATACCCAATACTAATCCCAGAAAAACCCAACATCAAACCAATACCAAACCCAATACCTGACTCAAAACCCAATACCAAACCAATGCCAAAAAAAAAAAAAAACCGGTAGCAGACCAAAAACCCAATACCAAACCAATGTTAAGACCAATACCCAACAAACCACACCAATACCAACCAGTCCAGTGGTGTAAGCTACCCAGGCGGGGCGCAAGAGGCCTACCACCCAATGCGGGGCGCTGCCTACTGTACCAGCCGAGCTGGGGGGTCGTACCACTTGCGAGGTCATCTGGAAACCGAAATTTTTTATGTCTAAATACTGAAGAAAATGTGGCCTAAACGCTAAACTCGGCGCGCAGCGCAAACTTTTCGCCTATTTGTAGACAAATATGCTAATTTTATGCAATTTAAAAATGAATGTTTTGGGTGAAAAGTTAGGTGGGGCGGCAACCTACCTCTAGGGGGAGGGGCGGCGACCCTGCCTACTGTCCAGGCAGAGAGACCCCTCCCTACTGTACCTAGGGGGGACCCCTCCCCCCCCCCCCCGCCCACACCTTGATACCGACCCAATACCCAATACTCAATACCAAATTGCAAACCCAATGCCAAACCCAAAATACCCAGGCACTTAGTGAGAAAAAAAATCATAATTATTGGTATACTGGCAGGCGAAAAAAAAACCGGTTTTTTTCCGGAAAAAAGTTCAAAAAAAAACCGTTTTTTTTCCGAGACCCGAATACTTTTCCATTTATTTTTCATCAACTACTTTTTCGGTCTTTGATCGGAAAAATATCGTAATTTTGTCCCAGTTTTTCAAAAAAAAAAATTGTAATGCAAAACCGATGAGTTTTTCGATTTTAGTGAAAAATTGGCTCGAGCGCAGAAATTAGACCGGCCTAATAATTTTCCAAAAAGCGTGTAGAGCAAGTGTTTTCGACTGACTTCAACACTCTTCAAGAGCACTCTCGCTGATTCGCGTCGAACAAATTTTGCACTGAAATTGTTATATTTTTTCGAAATTTACGTTCTTAAGTACTGGAAAAGTATTTGAAAAAAAAACGGTTTTTTTTTTCGGAAAAAAAACCGTTTTTTTCCACCAAAAATAAAAAACGGTTCTTTTCTGACAGTATAGGCTATTTTGGTATTGGTATTGGGTCTAGCCCGGTATTGGTATTGGGTATTGGTATTGGGCAGCCAATTTGGCTCCTTAATTATTAGGTTTGATTATTGGTACAGGGCCCGTCTCGTATTCTATTGGTATTGGGTGTCAAAAGTGAGGTGTGCTGTGCCCAGGCCTAGGTACTATGGGTGGGTTTCACGCGCGGAGCGCACGATTTTTGGAAAAATAAGGTCAAAAGCGCCGATTTTTTGTTAAAAAGGTATAAATTGCTTGTGAGAGGTATGATTTGGAGTTGTGGGATTTAGGGCTCAACCCCCCGACCCCTCGCCGCTTATGGTAGGGGCGTGGTGCTGGGAGGGGGTAACCCCCCCATGTGGTATC
>JASAMV010006698.1:0-36152 GCA_030248065.1 Rhynchonema sp. JSB1_4
AATCAGGAATTACAATAGAATTTCAAAATCACTGGGGCGTGACATAGGCAGCAGGTCACGGTAGCCTGATAAAACATTAGCTTTTTTGCAAAAGACAAATGTTTTGTCAACCTACCGTAACCCGGCGCCTATACCACCGTCAGTGATTTTGAATTTTGCTTTGCGGGTCCTGATTTCCATGCACAGACTGTGCATCAATATTGGGCTGGTTCGTTCCCGAACGTCCATGTTGGTGGATCGATTTCGATCAGTAATCGTCATTTCGGTGAAGTTTTTCAAGGTTAATGTTCTTGATCCCAGTGCCAACTAACGATACAAACTGAAAAAAGGAGGTCGAAAACCCAAAAAACAATAGCGGAGGGGCCGCTTTAATGTTATTATGCAAGTTACACACCATTATCTGAAGCAGCAGCAGTCAGTTGTACATTGGTCTACATAGCGACTAAAATTACGGTAATTTTTTTATTTAATTTATTTTTTTAATAGAAAAACGTATTTTTTTCGAAAAAAAGAACGGTTTTTAAGTAAATTACCAGTACTTGAGGAATTCCGAAACCAAAAACACCCTAATGTAATTTTTCCGGGTAATTCATTTAAGAAAATTACCGGGCTCCGGAAAGAACATTTTTTTAGTTAGTCGACAGACGTTAGTCGCATTTTTACAACACAAAGCGCGTGATTGGTTTATGAAAACATTTTGACACCGAACCAAAGGCAACCCCAAGTCAAACAAACCGCCTCCCCCTCCCGACCGAATCCAGGCCCCGAAGGCAGCAAAGTGCAAATCTGCTGTAGACGGTAGCTTCGGATCAGATGAATTGGAATAAACTTTCGTCAAAACGTATACCATACCCGCACAGGTACGATTTCTACGAGGCCGTTTACGATTTCACGCAGAAGATCTGCCTGAATACACCCTCAAATTGTGCGTTCGAAACCGATGTTCTCGCAACGCCCTCGGATCGAAGTTGGAAACAGGCCAGTGTGAAAATACCGAAAGGAACAAAACGGGTCAGTTATTTGGCTTGTTTTTGCGTGAGACGCAAGTTCCTGTATGACATTATGAAACATTATTGTGATGAGTGTCCAGCCCGGTTATAAAGCAGTCGATGGCACATCATACAGTACAAGTATCGCAGGTTACGCCTACAGTATGTACAAATAAAGTGTCGATCGCACGAATAGTTTTTCAGATTTTCATTCTGGTGGAGAACTTGGGCAGCAACCAGGGTGCACTGGGTCTGGACAATTTGAAATGGCTGAAACCGAGCGCGAGCAATCCAAATGACTTGGATGCGGCATCGGAGTTTGAATGTTTGAGTTGAGGATGAAATTGAATTTTATCATCGCAGATTCATGGCTGGTGATCTAAAGTGACCCTTTCATGATTAAAGGGCTCGGGACATAACCGTAGGAAGGGTAGCAGGGCATAGTGTTATACACCGTTGGAAAGCACTCTGACAGCATATGTCGCGCACAAGCTTTAAGCTCCTTGCAGATGCGCTATCTCTTGGTGGAGCGACTTTTCTTTCCAGAAAAAAGTGAATTTTTTCACAACTTGGAACGACCGGTGCAGAAACCACAAATCAGCTGGACGTCAAGTAACGCATGGATAGGATTACAAAAGCTTCTGGATAACTTATCATCACAACATCAGTCGCTCAAAGCATTGCTTCACTCGGTGAGGGTGCGAAACGTTGCAAAAATCGGCCACATTTTTCGAGAGCACAAGTTTGTCCCTAAATTTCGAGGCCGCGCTTTGCGTTCCAGAAATGAAAGTGCAACAGAAAAATAGAGCTTCGTCGAAAGTACCAGAAAATAAGGTTTTTAGATTTGGAAACCCTTATGCAGCGGCGTGACAGGCCGAAAAAGACTAAAAAATTGCCCCAAAACTGTATAGTCGCATTCATTGGCGGAAATGTGATGTAAATAGGCCACGTATTGCATCGCATTTGAAAGGAAAATGTCAGATAAACGCACAGTCCAACAACCTAGACGATTTTGAAGACCTCAAACTCGATGGACCTACTGTTGCAGCCATGCATACCTGAATACGATATTCGGCTATAAGTCGTTTCTGTTAAGAACTATTTCACATCTGATAGCACCAAACGATGTAGCTCTGAAATAGCTATCGAACGATATATGACATGCCCATACTATCTCATACTATGGACAAGAAACGGTCAAAATTCCGAAATCGCACACGGTGACGTGACGGTTCATTCCAGAATCTACAAAAAAGCAATTTTTTAACCCGTGCTCCCAAGCGTTAGAATTTTTTGGGGCTTGTCATATATCGTTCGAAAGGTACTCTGGTGATACATTCTTTGGTGCTATCACATTTGCAATAGCTATCAACAATCAGCACTTATTGCTGAATATCGTGTTCAGATTGCTATGGCTGCCCCGGGAGATTTGTAGACCTTGGGGTCTTCGGACCTTGACAAGTTGCTAAACCAGACTTTTCTCTCGATTTTTTGTTGCGAATGCGATGCAATCTGTGGCCTTTTTGTGCCACAATTCTGGCGATAAATGTAACCATCTGGCTTAATGGCAATTCAATGGATTTTTAGGCCTGTCACGGAGCTAGCCATGAGTTTCAAAATTTAAAAACCTTATTTTCTGGTACTTTCGACAATGCTCTATTTTCCCATTGCATTTCTATTTCTGCAGCGCAAAGCACGGCCTCAATATTTAGGGACAAACTTGTGTTCTCGAAAAATATGGCCGATTTTTGGAACGTTTCGCCCCCTCACCGAGTGAAGCAATGGTTTGAGCGACTGAAGTTGTGGTGGCAAGTTATCCAGAAGCTTTTGTAACCCTATCCATGCGTTACTTGACGTCCAGCTCATTTGGGGTTTCTGCACCGGTGGTTCCAAGTTGTGAAAAAATTCACTTTTTTCTGGAACGAAAAGTCCCTCTACCGAGAGATAGCGAATCCCCAAGGAGCTTAAAACTTGTGTGTAACGTAGGCTGTCAGAATGTTTTCCAACGGTATATACCAATATGCCCTGCCACCCTTCCTTCGGTTATGTCCCGAGCCCTTTAATGCGATCTTTTGTCATCAGACAGCAAGCCCCACAGTTGATTTTAACAAACAGAGCGTTTGCCGTTTAACTCACCGTTGTGTATACGAACATCATTGAAAGTTACTGAGCTTTTTACCAGTTAAAAATATTGCGATAAGAAATGTAATGCATATATGAAGCTGCAAAAAGTGAAAGTACCAAGTAAAAAAGTGAAATTATATGCCTACAATCTACACACGAGCAATAAAAACATGTGATCCTGTGTTTTGGACGAATTGGACGTGTCTCGCTCATGGTCAGCAGCGTCGGAGCTGTAAAACAGTGCGAGCAAAATAACAAAAAAGTACACCAGCCGAAACAAACGACCAGTGTCAAACTGGAACTGGACGATTGGCTTGGTTTTGTCATTGTCACGTTACTTTTTGAAGAGGTATAGCTGAGCCGGATGAGTGATATTATCCCAAGATGGCCTTAATTTCGGTCAGCGTAAAAGTTGTTGCCGGAAAGTCGGGTACGTTACACAAGTTTAGTTGGGTACAGTCGACTCTCTCCATGGTGAACCCAATGGTGAATTTCCTATAAAGGTGAAGAGAACGAATTTTTGGTCCCCAATCTATCGCCAACCTACCAATTACTACTTCGTATAGCTGATAATATCTCACAACAAGACGCTGGTCCCGACTGATTCACCAGATGGAGAGAGCTGACTGTATAAGAAAATCTCGAAGTATACTAAAAGCACAAAAGTCACACGTGGCCAAGACAGGATGGCAAGGTGCGAGGTCGCCCAGACGAAAAAAGGTAAACAATGCCACTAGGTACTATACCTACCCGAGGTTCGGTTTGACTAGTCGGCGGAATGTGCACGGGCGCAATGTGGCGGCTCGGATCGAAACTGAATCGTGTGTGTCCAAAGTCGATGCCAACGGCGTAGCAGTACACCGACAAGTAGTTGACGTCATAAATGGTCATGTCGCCAGGCAGGGTCACGATCATCGTCTCACCGTCGTAGACCTTCTTGTCCAAACGGCACAGACTGAAACATCACATCGGGAATGTTTCTTTTTTAGATTTTTCAAAAAAAAGTATTTGCTTGTGGTTGCTGTTGTTTTCGTTTAATATGGCTGCGTTGACGACTAAACAGTTGGCCCCAACCAGGGTTGGGCAAAAAACGTTTTTTTTTTAAAACGTCCAGATGACCAAAATATGCCCCCAAAAAATTTGGAAAACGCTCATGTTGGGAAGAAAACGTGGTTAAATGAAGTCATTCTATGTGTTCTAAGGGAAAATAAACAGGTTTCAACCCTTTTCTAGCGAGTTGCTAAGATCCCATATCAGACCCGCATCGTGGGACCAACTTTGGCCGGGGTCATCACTGAAAGTCAAACTCCGTATATCGACGTATCTCGACAAAGTAAAAATTGGTCGAAAATTTTTTGAAAAAAAATGGGACAAAAAATTGATTTTCCTTGATAATCAGGGTACTTTCCCTGAAAAATCAGGGAAAATCAAGGAAATTCAGGATTTAAAAAAAAACGAAAAACGACCCAGGCGTTTTTTTTAAAAAAAAACGTCGTTTTTTTTAAGAAAAAACGCCGTGGTTTTTTTTGCCCAACCCTGGCCCCAACAACAAATCTAAACCACCAAAAACCAACGTGTTATCATCGTTGGCGGGCACGCCACGTCGCTGAAATTGTGCACTTTCGCGCCACAACAGTTTCTCTCCGCGATTAGCTCCGTGTTTGGTCACCGGAAACTGACCGGCGAAAAACCAGCCATCTGAAAAATAAATTAAACTTCTCGTTGTTTATGATTGTGGTTTTCCTGGCTATTATTGACATTTATGGTTTTTAGTTCGTGCTCGGACTAGGCGGTCACATTGATTGATGTGACTTGCCCACTGACAACTGTTGCACACGCGGCCTGAAGATTGTTCCAATGTATACCTATCTACGCAACATCACACAGCTGGCCATGTGTTTCTAGGCAGTGTGTTGTCGGCTGTGGCAGCACTGGTTGCATATAGACGCACATGGCCAGCTGGGTGATGTCACAAACAGGGGTGTATTACATAAAAACAATGTCATGCAGCAATATTAAAGCATGAACATTAACGCATGACTGCTTCTGTTGGTGGGGATCACATCAATGTGACTACCTAGTCCCATTGATGTGATGTGAGTTGTGACCACCTAGACGGATCCGATCCGATCAATGAGTGTGATATCGACCACAGTGCGTGCGTAAACGTTCCTACTGTTGTATAGCACGTGTTATGGTATCAATACACTACACTGATACATTTTTTGCCTGATTCACCAAGGTAAGGCATAACGTACCGGGTGGTGTTGCGCCCAGGAATGTGAATCCATTCACTCTTATGGTCTTGGTGTCAATGACTTCAATATTTCTCGACCCAACGTTGTACCAGAACGGTTGCAGATTGTCGATTTCAAATTTTTGGGCGTTTGGCGGCTGTGCGCCGCCACGAAAAACGACACCAAGTTGACGCTGAAAATTGAAACTTTTGGTCTTGTGACGACTTGCGTCGACCAAATTAGGAAAAGGTGCCGTGATCGCTAGGCCACTGGGACACCTACTCTTAATCTTAGAGCATCATCGGGCGATTAGCCCCCAAAAAAATAGATGCCCCCAAGAAAGACAGCCTTCTAAAAGGTATTAGTGAAAAAATAAAGCCCCGAAAATACAGCCCCCAACTTGAAAGTCCCCACTTCGGGGTTGCAAAGTCAGAGAAAGCCTTTATGGAATATTAGTACGTTAAAACACACAATAATGACCAGTAACACTCTCACAAAACTCCTCTTATGGTTATTTTTAGGATGACATTAATTGAAATTTTTTGCAGCTTCTTGTTGTTTATTGTGCCTGTCTGACACTATAAGGATACTTTGGAACTGAATGAGCATGCCATTAACTTCGATCAGTGCAAAAGTTGTTCCAAAGTGTGTTGTTATCGTGCCCATCGATCTCTTTCAAGATAACGCAAAGCAAAACCAATCATTTGTTCTAACGGCTGGCTCGGAGAATTTGTAGACTTCGAGTTGTTGCCAGTTCGCAGGCAGCGTCAGCACCACATCGGTGCCCGGTCGAAGCTTGTCGATTCGGTAGAAATGTTCGCTAAAAATCCAATTGTCATTGACTTTTGGACTTTGCGGCCGGCATGCACTTTGCTGGCATCAGGATCGGGTGATCGGCTCGATTTTGGTGTTCACACTGACTTGACACCAAAAATGTTTTCGTATAATACATCTGGCGCCTTTTCGTGCACTGCACACTGGTCGAATAAACTAAAACACATCAGTCAAACACATGGCCAGCTGGTTGTGAGGGTCCGTGTGGATGGGTATGTAAACCGTTATTACAAATTCAAAGCAAACTGCAGCATGTAGCGACATCCTGATGTCAGCAAAGTCCGAAGGCCATCATGGTCACCAATGTTTGTCTCAGTCAAAATTCGCATGTGAGCTTACAGTTTCGACTTGTATTGTTCTGGGCCGTTGTGAATTTCGTACACCGATTTCACTTGCTTGCCGTCAACTTGGAACATTGCTGAGAAAAAGAGGATTAGCGTTGGAGCAAGGTATATGCTGGGATCGCGAGTTCACAGGGTTGTTTAGAAAAAAGTAGTTAATTAAAAAAAATTTAAAAAAAATTTTTTTTTGAAACTCAGATTTTGCCTTTTTTAAATAAAAAAAAAGTTGCCGAACCTGTGCTGAAATGTCCAAAAATGGCCTTTTTCGAGTCAAAAAGGGCACTTTTTTCTGTGGACGGGACAATTTTTTCAAAATCGCGCCTGCGGCGCCCTGTATTGTCCCCAAATCCGTACAGGGATGCGCGGTGCTGGTCTTTTATAGTGATGTGGCACCGATAATGTACTACTGCGTGCTACTACACATGTATATATGCAGGTGCAAAACCGGGCGCGCAAAGTCGATCTGACACGCAAGATTTGGGCTGTAATCGATATTTTGATGGTCGTATATCAGATATTCGGCATTAGATGCATTAAAATACGTTGTGCAGCATGCTACAATATATTTGAGTAACATCGTTAGTGAACATCAACCCCGCACTGGCTGGAGAGCATAGAATCTGCACAATACTACCGGGTGTCACCGCACAAGTTGGGTCTCAGGCGAAAATTTTTCAATTTTTGAAAAATATATTGTATCGATTTCATTTATCCTGAAACGTCATTTGCAACACTTTTTCTAATAAAATAAGTTTTCGTCAAAAAAATCGAAAAAAATTTTTTTTAAAAAAGCTCGTTAATAAAAAATTTCTTTTTCAACCCTGCAAGTTCGGGATCGGGATCGGGGTCGGCACCAACTCCATAAATTTTCGGGATTCGGAATTGGAGAAAAGTCAGGAATAGGGATCAGCCAAAAATTCGGGATCGGTACTCGGGATCAGAGCAAACTGCTTTAGTCATGCAAGAACCGAAGATTATGTGGCTATTTCTCCAATTTTGTCGTCCGAAATCGCTGGAAATCCCTTGTTGATGAAACTGATGCAAAAATGAACGACAAAATAACGAAAAAATAATGTATGGTGGAAACCATTTAACCCCAGAGATTTCAGGATCGGGAATTGTTTTGAAATTTTTGGGACAGGGTTCCAAAATCCGTTCCCGACAGGTGTCCCGAACCTCGGGATCGGGATCCCGCTTGAACTCAAGGCTTGATATACATATGTATGTGGTCAGGCCCACACAAAGTCCAGGCGTAAACAAGAATGCTGAACAACTGCCCTGTTGTATGCTAGCATATTCTGCTCTGTGATTTTCCCAAAATACAGCCCTAACCATTGATGTTTCCACCGAGATCGAATCCCCTTATGATCACATGCTGACGGTTTGCGAGGAAGACATTGCCCCCGATGCCTTGACCAAAATCACCGACAAACGTGCCACTCTGCGCCCAACTGCAGCTGAACAGCGCTGCTGTAAAGTTTGAAAATATAGATTTTGTTGATAACAGCTAAACTTCATTTTAATAAAGTTGGGTGAATGGAACCCTGTTTATGGTGACAGAATTGTCAGGCCAAAAATTTTCCCCTGTCATGGCTCTCTTCATGGAAATTTCTTCATTGTGTCTGTAGTGACAGACTTTGCGCTCTGAGTTGTACCTTAACTGCTTCTCTCCTAAAAGTGACAAAATATGGTCAGACACCAAAAATGGCCGCGCACTAAGCCCCAATCAGAGAAAATGGAGCTCACTCCAATTCATAACAGACTCAAAATATGCACTATATGTGAACATCCTGAAAATTCTTTGTAGTGAAAATTCTTTTCTAAAAAAATAGTGGAATTCTTTCTTTTTGTGTCAAAAGAGGCCGGGTCCCATTTATGTCACTATAAAGAGGGTAGGTAGGTGCATGAAACATCAACTAACCGACTATGATCAAGCTTTTCATTGTCAAAACAGAGTACTGTAATTGTAAATATGTACTATTCTTACCCTGAAAAAATAAATGTATGAAAAGAAACGTTAAAGTGGGTGCGTAATATAAAACCTTTCGCGTGATTTAAAGATTGGATTATGTCGAATAACAAACAAGTTACTATGAAATTGGAAGGAAAGATTACATGCGCAGTTTATCTGCGCATAACGATTTTAAAGAACTAATAAATTCCGGATTTTCGAATAGCGTTAACCATTGGAGTTCTGTAGTTAGATGTTGCTGTTCTTGCTAAACATTCAGAACTTGAACATCCAAAGAATGAAGATTTAACTTTTCACATTTCATTCTTGCGTCACTGGTGAGATAATCGCATGATATTATCGCACGCCGTAAATCTGTTGCGGATCGGGACGACCGACACAACATAATAAACGTATTGTCTATTTTAACGATGACCAGAATTGATAAGAGCAGAACAGATAATATAATGCCCTGCATGGTTTTGTCTATTTTTCTCAAGTAAGTTTTGGAAAGGCTGCGCACTGCAGTTGGGCGCAGAGTGGCACGTTTGTCGGTGATTTTGGTCAAGGCATCGGGGGCAATGTCTTCCTCGCAAACCGTCAGCATGTGATCATAAGGGGATTCGATCTCGGTGGAAACATCAATGGTTAGGGCTGTATTTTGGGAAAATCACAGAGCAGAATATGCTAGCATACAACAGGGCAGTTGTTCAGCATTCTTGTTTACGCCTGGACTTTGTGTGGGCCTGACCACATACATATGTATATCAAGCCTTGAGTTCAAGCGGGATCCCGATCCCGAGGTTCGGGACACCTGTCGGGAACGGATTTTGGAACCCTGTCCCAAAAATTTCAAAACAAAAATCCCGATCCTGAAATCTCTGGGGTTAAATGGTTTCCACCATACATTATTTTTTCGTTATTTTGTCGTTCGTTTTTGCATCAGTTTCATCAACAAGGGATTTCCAGCGATTTCGGACGACAAAATTGGAGAAATAGCCACATAATCTTCGGTTCTTGCATGACTAAAGCAGTTTGCTCTGATCCCGAGTACCGATCCCGAATTTTTGGCTGATCCCTATTCCTGACTTTTCTCCAATCCCGAATCCCGAAAATTTATGGAGTTGGTGCCGACCCCGATCCCGATCCCGAACTTGCAGGGTTGAAAAAGAAATTTTTTATTAACGAGCTTTTTTTTAAAAAATTTTTTTTTTTTTTTTTGACGAAAACTTATTTTATTAGAAAAAGTGTTGCAAATGACGTTTCAGGATAAATGAAATCGATACAATATATTTTTCAAAAATTGAAAAATTTTCGCCTGAGACCCAACTTGTGCGGTGACACCCGGTAGTATTGTGCAGATTCTATGCTCTCCGGCCAGTGCGGGGTTGATGTTCACTAACGATGTTACTCAAATATATTGTAGCATGCTGTACAACGTATTTTAATGCATCTAATGCCGAATATCTGATATACGACCATCAAAATATCGATTACAGCCCAAATCTTGCCTGTCAGATCGACTTTGCGCGCCCGGTTTTGCACCATACCTGCATATATACATGTGTAGTAGCACGCAGTAGTACATTATCGGTGCCACATCACTATAAAAGACCAGCACCGCGCATCCCTGTACGGATTTGGGGACAATACACGGCGCCGCAGGCGCGATTTTGGAAAAATTGTCCCGTCCACAGAAAAAAGTGCCCTTTTTGACTCGAAAAAGGCCATTTTTGGACATTTCAGCACAGTTTCGCAAACTTTTTTTTTATTTAAAAAAGGCAAAATCTGAGTTTCAAAAAAATTTTTTTTTAATTTTTTTTAATTAACCACTTTTTTCTAAACAACCCTGTGAACTCGCGATCCCAGCATATACATTGCTCCAACGCTAATCCTCTTTTTCTCAGCAATGTTCCAAGTTGACGGCAAGCAAGTGAAATCGGTGTACGAAATTCACAACGGCCCAGAACAATACAAGTCGAAACTGTAAGCTCACATGCGAATTTTGACTGAGACAAACATTGGTGACCATGATGGCCTTCGGACTTTGCTGACATCAGGATGTCGCTACATGCTGCAGTTTGCTTTGAATTTGTAATAACGGTTTACATACCCATCCACACGGACCCTCACAACCAGCTGGCCATGTGTTTGACTGATGTGTTTTAGTTTATTCGACCAGTGTGCAGTGCACGACAAGGCGCCAGATGTATTATACGAAAACATTTTTGGTGTCAAGTCAGTGTGAACACCAAAATCGAGCCGATCACCCGATCCTGATGCCAGCAAAGTGCATGCCGGCCGCAAAGTCCAAAAGTCAATGACAATTGGATTTTTAGCGAACATTTCTACCGAATCGACAAGCTTCGACCGGGCACCGATGTGGTGCTGACGCTGCCTGCGAACTGGCAACAACTCGAAGTCTACAAATTCTCCGAGCCAGCCGTTAGAACAAATGATTGGTTTTGCTTTGCGTTATCTTGAAAGAGATCGATGGGCACGATAGCAACACACTTTGGATAACAACTTTTGCACTGATCGAAGTTAATGGCATGCTCATTCAGTTCCAAAGTATCCTTATAGTGTCAGACAGCGCACAATAAACAAGAAGCTGCAAAAATTTCAATTAATGTTATCCTAAAAATAACCATAAGAGGAGTTTTGTGAGAGTGTTACTGGTCATTATTGTGTGTTTTAACGCACTAATATTCCATAAAGGCTTTCTCTGACTTTGCAACCCCTAAGTGGGGACTTTCAAGTTGGGGGCTGTATTTTCTCGGCTTTATTTTTTCACTAATACCTTTTAGAAGGCTGTCTTTCTTGGGGGAATCTATTTTTTGGGGGCTAATCGCCCGACGATGCTCTAAGATTAAGAGTAGGTGTCCCAGTGGCCTAGCGATCACGGCACCTTTTCCTAATTTGGTCGACGCCAGGCGTCACAAGACCAAAAGTTTCAATTTTCAGCGTCAACTTGGTGTCGTTTTTCGTCGCGGTGCACAGCCGCCAAACGCCCAAAAATTTGAAATCGACAATCTGCAACCGTTCTGGTACAACGTTGGGTCGAGAAATATTGAAGTCATTGACACCAAGACCGTAAGAGTGAATGGATTCACATTCCAGGGCGCAACACCACCCGGTACGTTATGCCTTACCTTGGTGAATCAGGCAAAAAATGTATCAGTGTAGTGTATTGATACCATAACACGTGCTATACAACAGTAGGAACGTTTACGCACGCACTGTGGTCGATATCACACTCATTGATCGGATCGGATCGGATCCGTCTAGGTGGTCACATCACATCAATGGGACTAGGTAGTCACATTGATGTGATCCCCACCAACAGAAGCAGTCATGCGACATGCCTTAAAGGGCTCGGGACACAACCGAAGGAAGGGCAGCAGAGCGCAGTGTTATACATCGTTCGAAAGCACTGTGACAGCATATGTCACGCACAAATGTTAAGCTCCTTAGAGATTCGCTATCTCTTGGTAGAACGACTTTTCGTTCCAGAGAAAAGTGAATTTTTTCACAACTTGAAACGACCGGTGCAGAAACCCCAAATAAGTTGAAAGTCAAGTAACACGTGGATAGGATTACTTACAACAGCTTCTGGATAACTTATCATGAGAACTTCAGTCGCTCAAAGCATTGCTTCACTCGGTGAGGGTGCGAAATGTTCCAAAAATCGGCCACATTTTTCGAAAACACAAGTTTGTCTCTAAATTTTGAGGCTGCGCTTTGTGTTGCAGAAATGAAAATGCAATAGAAAAATAGAGCATTTTCGGAAGTACCAGAAAATAAGGTTTTTAAATTTGGAAACACTTAGATAGCGGCGTGACAGGCCGAAAAAGACCTAAAAATTGCCATTAAACTGCATAGTTGCATTCATTGACGGAAATGTGATGTAAATAAGCCACGTATTGCATTGCATTAGAAACGAGAAAGTCAGATAAACGCACAGTCCAACAATCTAGACGAGTTTCAAGACTTCAAACCCCATGGTCCGGCTGCTGTAGCCATGCCAGCCTGAATAAGATATTTGGCTATAAGTCGTTGCTGTTAAGAATTATTGCATATTTAATAGTATCAAACGATGTAGCTCTGAATAAGCTTTCGAACGATGTATAACTTGCCATACTATCTCTTGTTATGAACAAGAAACGGTCAAGATTCCGAAATCGCACACGGTGACGTGACGGTTCATTCCAGAATCGTCAAAAAAGCAATTTTTTAACCTCTGCCCTTTAGCGTAAGAATTTACTGGGGCTTGTTATATATCATTCGAAAGCTACTCCCAAGATACATTGTGTGGTGCTATCACATTTACGATAGCTGTTAACAATAAGCATTTATAGCTGAATATCATATTCAGGTTAGTATGGCTGCCCCGCGAGATCTGTAGACCTTGGGGTCTTCGGACCTTGATAGGTTGTTAAAACAGACGTTTCTCTCATTTTTTGTTTCGAATCCGATACAATCTGTGGCCTTTATGTGTCACAATTCTGGCGATGAATGTAACCACCTAGTTTAGCGGCAATTTAATGGATTTTTAGGCCTGTCACGGAGCCAGCCATGAGTTAAAAAATTTAAAAACCTTATTTTCTGGTACTTTCGCGATGCTCTATTTCGCCATTGCATTCTTATTTCCGCAGCGCTAAGCGTGGCCTCAAAATTTAGGGACAAACTTGTGTTCTCGAAAAATAAGGCCGATTTTTGGAACGTTTCGCACCCTCACCGTGTGAAGCAATGCTTTGAGCGACTGAAGTTGTGATGGTAAGCTATTCGGAAGCTGTTGTAATCCTATCCATGTGTTACTTGACCTTCAACTCATTTGGGGTTTCTGCACCGGTCGTTCCAATTTGTGCAAAAATTCACTTTTTTCTGGAACGAAAAGTCGCTCTGCCAAGAGATGGCGAATCTCCAAGGAGCTTAAAATTTGTGCGTGACATAGGCTGTCGGAATGCTTTCCAACGGTATGTAACAATATGTCCTGCTACCCTTCCTTCGGTTATGTCCCGAGCCCTTTAATGTTCATGCTTTAATATTGCTGCATGACATTGTTTTTATGTAATACACCCCTGTTTGTGACATCACCCAGCTGGCCATGTGCGTCTATATGCAACCAGTGCTGCCACAGCCGACAACACACTGCCTAGAAACACATGGCCAGCTGTGTGATGTTGCGTAGATAGGTATACATTGGAACAATCTTCAGGCCGCGTGTGCAACAGTTGTCAGTGGGCAAGTCACATCAATCAATGTGACCGCCTAGTCCGAGCACGAACTAAAAACCATAAATGTCAATAATAGCCAGGAAAACCACAATCATAAACAACGAGAAGTTTAATTTATTTTTCAGATGGCTGGTTTTTCGCCGGTCAGTTTCCGGTGACCAAACACGGAGCTAATCGCGGAGAGAAACTGTTGTGGCGCGAAAGTGCACAATTTCAGCGACGTGGCGTGCCCGCCAACGATGATAACACGTTGGTTTTTGGTGGTTTAGTTGTGGTTGGGGCCAACTACTGTTTAGTCGTCAACGCAGCCAGATTAAACGAAAACAACAGCAACCACAAGCAAATACTTTTTTTGAAAAATCTAAAAAAGAAACATTCCCGATGTGATGTTTCAGTCTGTGCCGTTTGGACAAGAAGGTCTACGACGGTGAGACAATGATCGTGACCCTGCCTGGCGACATGACCATTTATGACGTCAACTACTTGTCGGTGTACTGCTACGCCGTTGGCATCGACTTTGGACACACACGATTCAGTTTCGATCCGAGCCGCCACATTGCGCCCGTGCACATTCCGCCGACTAGTCAAACCGAACCTCGGGTAGGTATAGTACCTAGTGGCATTGTTTACCTTTTTTCGTCTGGGCGATCTCGCACCTTGCCATCCTGTCTTGGCCACGTGTGACTTTTGTGCTTTTTAGTATACTTCGAGATTTTCTTATACAGTCAGCTCTCTCCATCTGGTGAATCAGTCGGGACCAGCGTCTTGTTGTGAGATATTATCAGCTATACGAAGTAGTAATTGGTAGGTTGGCGATAGATTGGGGACCAAAAATTCGTTCTCTTCACCTTTATAGGAAATTCACCATTGGGTTCACCATGGAGAGAGTCGACTGTACCCAACTAAACTTGTGTAACGTACCCGACTTTCCGGCAACAACTTTTACGCTGACCGAAATTAAGGCTATCTGGTATAATATCACTCATCAGGCTCGGCTATACATGTTCGAAAAGTAACGTGACAATGACAAAACCAAGCCAATCGTCCAGTTCCAGTTTGACACTGGTCGTTTGTTTCGGCTGGTGTACTTTTTTGTTATTTTGCTCGCACTGTTTTACAGCTCCGACGCTGCTGACCATGAGCGAGACACGTCCAATTCGTCCAAAACACAGGATCACATGTTTTTATTGCTCGTGTGTAGATTGTAGGCATTTAATTTCACTTTTTTACTTGGTACTTTCACTTTTTGCAGCTTCATATATGCATTACATTTCTTATCGCAATATTTTTAACTGGTAAAAAGCTCAGTAACTTTCAATGATGTTCGTATGCACAACGGTGAGTTAAACGGCAAACGCTCTGTTTGTTAAAATCAACTTTGGGGCTTGCTGTCTGATGACAAAAGATCGCATTAATCATGAAAGGGTCACTTTAGATCACCAGCCATGAATCTGCGATGATAAAATTCAATTTCATCCTCAACTCAAACATTCAAACTCCGATGCCGCATCCAAGTCATTTGGATTGCTCGCGCTCGGTTTCAGCCATTTCAAATTGTCCAGACCCAGTGCACCCTGGTTGCTGCCCAAGTTCTCCACCAGAATGAAAATCTGAAAAACTATTCATGCGATCGACACTTTATTTGTACATACTGTAGGCGTAACCTGCGATACTTGTACTGTATGATGTGCCATCGACTGCTTTATAACCGGGCTGGACACTCAACACAATAATGTTTCATAATGTCATACAGGAACTTGCGTCTCACGCAAAAACAAGCCAAATAACTGACCCGTTTTGTTCCTTTCGGTATTTTCACACTGGCCTGTTTCCAACTTCGATCCGAGGGCGTTGCGAGAACATCGGTTTCGAACGCACAATTTGAGGGTGTATTCAGGCAGATCTTCTGCGTGAAATCGTAAACGGCCTCGTAGAAATCGTACCTGTGCGGGTATGGTATACGTTTTGACGAAAGTTTATTCCAATTCCATCTGATCCGAAGATACCGTCTACAGCAGATTTGCACTTTGCTGCCTTCGGGGCCTGGATTCGGTCGGGAGGGGGACTTGGGGTTGGCTTTGGTTCGGTGTCAAAATGTTTTCATAAACCAATCACGCGCTTTGTGTTGTAAAAATGCGACCAACATCTGTCGACTAACTAGAAAATGTTCTTTCCTGAGCCCGGTAATTTTCTTAAATGAATTACCCGGAAAAATTACATTAGGGTGTTTTTGGTTTCGGATTTCCTCAAGTACTGGTAATTTACTTAAAAACCGTTTTTTTTTTCGAAAAAATACGTTTTTCTATTAAAAAATAAATTAAATACAAAAATTACCGTAATTTTAGTCGCTATGTAGACCAATGTGCAACTGACTGCTGCTGCTTCAGATAATGGTGTGTGTATACTTGCATAATAACATTAAAGCGGCCCCGCCGCTATTGTTTTTGGGTTTTCGACCTCCTTTTTTCAGTTTGTATCGTTAGTTGGCACTGGGATCAAGAACATTAACCTTGAAAAACTTCACCGAAATGACGATTACTGATCGAAATCGATCCACCAACATGGACGTTCGGGAACAAACCAGCCCAATATTGATGCACAGTCTGTGCATGGAAATCAGGACCCGCAAAGCAAAATTCAAAATCACTGACGGTGGTATAGGCGCTGGGTTACGGTAGCTTGACAAAACATTTGTCTTTTGCAAAAAAGCTAATGTTTTATCAGGCTACCGTGACCTGCTGCC
Organism: Rhynchonema sp. JSB1_4; assembly: GCA_030248065.1. Taxonomy (NCBI): domain Eukaryota; kingdom Metazoa; phylum Nematoda; class Chromadorea; order Monhysterida; family Xyalidae; genus Rhynchonema; species Rhynchonema sp. JSB1_4. Next base: position 16,457 of record JASAMV010006698.1, read on the forward strand.
TATATCACGCCCCAGTGATTTTGAATTTCTATTGTAATTCCTGATTATCATGTGCGGATGTGCGTCAATATCGGACAGTTTTGTTCCCGATAGGCAGTGTTTGCGGATTGATTTCTGTGGGTAATAGCCACTTTGGTGAAGTTCGTCAAAATTAATGTTCTTGATCTCGATGCCAACTAACGATGTGAGCAAAAAAACGTGTTCGAAAATCCAAAAAACAATAGCGGTGGGCAGGGTTGGGCAAAAAACGTTTTTTTTTCAAAAAATCGTTTTTTTTTCAAAAAATCGTTTTTTTTAAAACGCCCAGATGAACAAAATATGCCCCCAAAAAGATTGGAAAGCGCTCATGTTGGGAAGAAAACGTGGTTAAATGAAGTAATTCTGTGTGTTCTGAGGCAAAATAAACGGGTTTCAACCCTTTTCTGGCGAGTTGGTACGATCCCATATCAGACCCGCATCGTGGGACCAACTTTGGCCGGGGTCATCACTGAAAGTCAAACTCCGTATATCGACGTATCTCGACAAAGTAAAAATTGGTCGAAAATTTTTTGAAAAAAATGGGACAAAAAATTGATTTTCCTTGATAATCAGGGTACTTTCCCTGAAAAATCAGGGAAAATCAAGGAAATTCAGGGTTTGTTCAAGCACATAATGTTAAAATGTTAAAAGATAATCAACACTCCGCACATTTTCCCCAGAAACAGGCAAGCCGGACAAAAAATAAAACGTCCAACTGACCGAAACACTCCGTCCTCTTTCACATTCAACGGCCCCGAGTCAAGACCGGCCTTCTCACCGGCGCGCAGAAAAGTGGCCATGTACTTGTCCTGTGGACCATCGACTGAAAATGCCGACAGCTCAGTTCAATGTTGGTTTGTACGAGCTTCGAAGAAAGGAAATAATTCAACTTAGAAAACGTACTGCCTCTTGGAATACCGGTAACGCGGTTCTGGAATAGAAATGAGAGATTATAATATCAATTCAATTTCACGGTCAGGCAAGATAATAAAATTATATACCGCATGATTTATTTTCCACAATCTAGCTGTTTACGAGACATCACACAAACCTGAAACCTTCCACTGTGCGTCTCAAATCCTTTATCAAATTGGCCGAAAAGCGGAGAATCAGAGTCTTTGGTCGGATCCAGATAGCCACAGGGAGGGTCTGTAAAGTAAGTTCCTGTTCGAGAACCACAGATTTCAGAAAGTGGAACCCTGGTACTGTTTTGGCAACGGTTATAGTGAAGTTCTCGGATTATCATGGAGAAACTTAGATATTTGGTGTAGGATCAGGGCAAACAAGAGAAAGTCTGCTTCTAAAACGTCTGGGGTTTGAAACCAACCACCGTTTACCTAGTTCTCTGTGCTCTCATGATCTTCCAACGCAACGCACTCCAAAGAAATCTTTTAGTTTGCACAGGCTAACAATTCTAAAACCTGAACACATACCTCTGCAATCCAATCGCTTGCAAGCGTTATTATCGTTATTATTATCGTTGTTATTGTCATCACAGGCCTGGAACTCGACATTAATAGAATCGAACAGTGCGACACCGCCACCGGGTTCGACAAAGTTGGACGCTGCGATCACGACCTGAGTATACAAAAAATTCAATGATTTCAGTTTAATTCAGAAGCCAAGTCCTAGTCTTAGCCAGTCAAACACGAACATCGAACAATTCTCCGGGCGGCAGCGTGACAGTGGTCGGTCCGGGACTCTGACCTCGAGGTAGCGGTGCACAGTTCTCCAGCCGTCTCACTTTGCTGTCGGCTTTGTCCTGCAGCGCTGCCTGCTTGCAGACTTGCATGTTCACTTGTTTCGTTGACCAATGTCTGTAAAGTTCAAATTTTCTGACCTTTTTCCAATTAAAGTCAATTATTTTCTCACGCACTCCAAAGTGACTTTGACTGGTCCCTGGGCGCATTTGATGCTGCACGACACGAAACGTGCGTTCACATTCGGGTCGTTGTCGATGGCGGCCGTGACCATGTAGGTCGAGCCTGAAACATCCGGTTGGAACTGGTGGAAACATACGGTTGGAACTGGTGGAAACATCCGGTTGGAACTGTTGGAAACATACGGTTGGAACTGGTGGAAACATCCGGTTGGAACTGGTGGAAACATACGGTTTGAACAGATAGATATACATTTGGTTGACACTTATTTAAGAAAACATCAGGTGCCAACTCGTTGAGACCTCTGGGTGGAAGTCGTTGGTACAGTTGGATAGAACTGATTGAAAGATTGGTTTGGAATTTTTTGAGAACACATTGGGTCGGAACTTATTGAGACATTCTGTTAGAACTGGTTGAAGCAATAGGTTTTAGTTGGTTCATCATCGGGTCTTGACTGGTAGAAATATAAGGTTGGAACTAGTTGAAACATCAATGTTGGAATTTGTTGGAGCATTTGTTTGGAACTGGTAGAAACATTAGATTGGAATTCGCTGTTGAAATAGCGCAGTCAGGAAACGCACTTGGTGGCGCCCCGTTGAAATTCTGTTGAAAGATGTTTGATTCTGGTCGGGTCGCGCTCTGTCTGAACTCCAACTCATCCTGTGGTGGCTGTGCGTTGCCCCAACAACAATTGCCCGAATCGAAGTTGCACGCAAGATCACGTGCGTCCGTGACAGCTTGCGATTGACGGAGGAAGGCTGGAGTATGGAATGAAAGACGGGTAAGTTTATTAACAAGTTGAAACACATTGTCAACGAGTGGGCTACACAATGCGCAACAACATTTTTATTTCGAATCACAACGGGTGAAATCAAACTTGGTGATCGGTCCAACCGTGTCCGGCATTTGACATTGGGCACAGAAGAAATTTTAAGGTTTACCTCTGCCGCTGATTACGACCAGGGTGCATGTTCTTTGTTACATACATGGTTGCCAAGGGACAACTTTTACGCTGGTCGAAATTAAAGGCATACTGTAAGTAAATCCCGAATTCTTCAGTCACGTGAGCAAGGTAAGACCGCACCGGGCCGGATGGATCTCCAAGTTAAAATTCCCCCAACGATATCATGAAACATCCTTACTCGACGGTCTACACGCGCACGACGATTGGCTTCACTGATGCTCATGCGTCGCATGAGGAAGCATATTTTGATATACATCATGATATTATGTAATTGGAAGCTTAAAGCCCTTGAATTCGTTTAAGGGTCGGACCAAACAGCTTAGGAACGTCCGTCTTGTCTCGGTTCACTTACCGTCGTCATTGTATGTCGTTGTGTCCTTTCCATTGATGCCCATTTTGCCTGAAAAAAGCAACAACAATAGTTTAATGGTGTCCACGATTTGTAAAAGGCCCCGCACACGCACACCCGGCGGCGTATTTACGATAAAGCAACATGATTTAAAACGGTTGTACTGTGAGAGAATTCAGCAGCGGTTTGAGCGAATCCGAAAACGTTTGATCACAAAATGAAAATCTGTTCCTTGCGGGCTCCGGTTATATTGTTCGCCAAAATAATAGGCCATGGTTCAGCTAACTTTTTACTCAACGTTTTTCACCTTTCAGTGGATTTCCACTTGCACTATCCCCGCCTGCATTGTTGTTGCCTGAGTTATCGTTGTGTTGATTGTTGTTGTTGTTGTGACTGTTGCCGTGAGTTGAGTCCTGTGCTCGTCGCGTGCATGCCTCGCCTGAAACATGAGGCAAGCTCAAAAGAATACAGTACTGAAATTTTAGGTTGTCAATATGAGCGGCACTTACCAGTCCACGGGGTGATAAATAGAAATGCGAGAAAGCTGCGTTGTAGAATCATGTGATTCATTGAGTATTAGCGACAGAAAGCCTGCGGTTATTAGTTTCTGTTGACAACAGCTGAGTCGAGAAAGAAACACTGAACTGAAACTCAAAAATTGAACACTGAACGCTGGAATTGATAGAAAAGTGTTCAACGTGTATTTGGACACCTTAACCACAACTCAGAAGTATGTGCAGTATGTGACGTAAAGACACGTGCATTGTCCCCCACACAAATGAAACACTCCTTCAAATATTTAAACGTTTCAAACATCTGCACTCCGAAATAAAAAGACCATAACAAAAATCTGCTCAACTCACTGTGTTTTGAAAAGGTTTTCCTTTTGCCATGCAATACATCACGATCCTGGATGTTCTACGGCCCTGAACGCCCAGGGTCAGTCATGGCCAGTATGCACAGCAGCATGAAGGCATCCATGGTCGGACTTGGTCAGGGGTGGGTCTGACTTTGATTATGTGGCCACAATTATTGTTGCTGAGTGTGAAACAGCAGTCGGCCACTTTCGCACTGGCTGCATGACCAACGTACGTGTCGTACACATATAGTATACCACGACCCTTCAGTCACGAAATATCGAGGCAGACCTTTTCAGGAGCAGAACTTTTCAGCGGGGACTTTTCAGGCCTGGAACTTTTCAGGCTCGGTGCCATTCAGTGCCGAGTACGTGGGCACCGGGTCTGAATCTTAATGGTGGTACGGTCCCCAATAGGTTGGGCCTAAATGCTCTCGGGCCTGAACACGTTGGGCCTGAATTAAACACTGACACATACAATACGGCGTTAAATGATTTGATCGAGTTAAGGAGTCATGAGATATTTTTGGGATTTTCCGCGTTATTTACACGTGACACAACCGGTTCACATTCACCCGGCTTTCCCACTATATTATCAACAAATTCATCATTTTAGTTAAATATTCACTTTTTTATTCAAGTACCACTTTATGTTCAATCTTGCACATGCACGTACCCAGGCAGGGCTCGGCTAGTTTTCGCTAACATATTATAAATTGTTGTAAAATATTTTCTTGTTTATTAACATTTTACTTTTCACAAAAAATGCACTTTCGAGCGTTTTTTGTATCGGCGCTCTGCCAAGTAAGCGTTTATTGAAGTGCACTTGAAATCTACCGTGGTGCTCTAGCAGAGGTCATCCCCTTATCTGACATGTTTCATGCTTTCTGTTATTCTATGCGTCTTAGCTTTCTCCACGAGAACGTCCCTGTCAATTTTCACTGTGTCTTCAATTTTTTTTTCGTTGGAGCAAAAATTATATCACACGAAATTGCTAAATCTCTAAAACCCGTCAAATGTTCGTACAAACTTCCTTTATCGCATTTCTGCTGCTCACCCCGTGGTCAGGTAAGTGCGCTACGCAGTCCAGCCTGAAAGCTACAGTAACCCATTTAGATACACATACAATGTATGTACGTATGTCACTTGATTTTTCAGGGGAAGCTTGCACTCGACGTGCCAAGGATCCAAACACTGGTGGGAACGGTAACAACGGGGGCAACAACAATAATGGAGGCGGTGGTTCTGATGGAAATCCACTGAAAGGTATGCAAGTGTACTATGGAGGTACGGTAACTTTTCTTCATCAAGTTATCAACGGTGGTGAGACATCGTCGCTCTTTGTCACATGGTCGCGCGTTATGTGAATTACAACATATCCGGCTGTTATGGAAAGCTGGAAGCCTAAGCCTAAGCCTAGGCCGAAGCGTAGACCTAAGCCTAAGCCTAAGCCCAATCACAAGCCTAAGCCTAAGCCTGAGCCTAAACCCGAGCTAGTTGAAAATACGCGCGACGATGTCCCCGGACCTTATCAACAGCCGCAGCTTCGTTTCAGACAAAATGGGCATCAACGGAAAGGACACTCTACCGTATGATGACGCCAGTTAGTCCCGTTCTCTGTTTGTTGCGCAGTATCAATTTGCGCATATCAGCATGGGTATGGCGCTGTGATTAAAATACAGCAGGGTGCACTATTTTCGAACCGGTGCAAAGGTTGGTTGGGTGTAAAGGTCGGTGTAAAACGTGAAACATTGCCTATTGAACGTGGAATGCTTCATGTATACACCGAGCTTACACCTACCGAACTTTCGACCGTGCTAACACCGATGCTTAACACCCAACTGACCGTTACACCGTGTTTCGAAAATATCAAGATATATTTCCGTAAACAGCCCACATGGTCCTCTACCTCGCTGCAGCCTTCCTCCGTCAATCGCAAGCTGTCACGGACGCACGTGATCTTGCGTGCAACTTCGATTCGGGCAATTGTTGTTGGGGCAACGCACAGCCACCACAGGATGAGCTGGAGTTCAGACAGAGCTCGACCCGACCAGAATCAAACATCTTTCAGCAGAATTTCAACGGGGCGCCACCAAGTGCGTATGATGACTGCGCAGACAATGTTTTTTTGAATTCGAATCTAATATCTCTACCGGTTCCAACCTGCGCCCACCAGTTGAAATGAAATGCTTCAACCAGTTCCAACCGGTTGTTCCAACCAGTTTCAACATGATGTTTCCACCAGTTTCAGTCAGGGTTGGGCAAAAAACGTTTTTTTCAAAAAATCGTTTTTTAAGACGCATTTTTGAAAACGCCCAGATGACCAAAATATGTCCCCAAAAAATTGGAAAACGCTCATGTTGGGAAGAAAACGTGGTTAAATGAAGTAATTCTATGTGTTATGAGGCAAAATAAACGGGTTTCAACCCTTTTCTAGCGAGTTGTTAAGATCCCATATCAGACCCGCATCATGGGACCAACTTTGGCCGGGTCATCATTGAAAATCAAACTCCGTATATCGACGTATCTCGACAAAGTAAAAATTGGTAGAAAATTTTTTGAAATAATGGGACAAAAAAATGATTTTCCTTGATAATCAGAGTACTTTCCCTGAAAAATCAGGGAAAATCAAGGAAATTCAGAATTAAAAAAACGAAAAACGACCCAGGCGTTTTTTTTTGAAAAAAACGTCGTTTTTTTAAGAAAAAACGCCGTCGTTTTTTTTGTCCAACCCTGGTTCCAGTTTGTTGTTCCAAGCTGGTGTTTCAAGCAGTTCCAACCTTTTATTTCAAGCAGTTCCAACATGGTGTATCCAAGAGTTCCGACTTAGACGGTTTCACCAGTTCCCACCTGGCATTTCAACCAGCCCTTGCTTCTGATGTTTCAACCAGTTCCAACCTAATATTCCTAACAGTTCTAACGTAATGTTTATGCCAGTTACAACACATTGTTTCCACCAGTTGGAACTTGATGTTTCCTCCTGTTCCCACCTCTTACTTCAAACAGTAGCTCCTGATGTTTCAACGAGCTCCAACCTACTATTTCTACGGGTTCAACCCTTAACAGCAGTTCCAACCGTATGTTTCCACCAGTTCCAACCGGATGTTTCAGGCTCGACCTACATGGTCACGGCCGCCATCGACAACGACCCGAATGTGAACGCACGTTTCGTGTCGTGCAGCATCAAATGCGCCCAGGGACCAGTCAAAGTCACCTTGGAGTGCGTAAGAAAATAATTGACTTTAATTGGAAAAGGGTCAGAAAATTTGAACTCTACAGACATTGGTCAACGAAACAAGTGAGCATGCAAGTCTGCAAGCAGGCAGCGCTGCAGGACAAGGCCGACAGCAAAGTGAGACGGTTGGAGAACTGTGCTCCGCTACCTCGAGGTCAGAGTCCCGGACCGACCACTGTCACGCTGCCGCCCGGGGAATTGTTCGATGTTCGTGTTTGACTGGCTAGGACTGGGACCCCGCTTGTGAATTAATAAAAAGAGAAAATAGAGAAACGACTGACATACTGTACTTGCAGCTCGTGATCACAGCATCCAACTTTGTCGAGCCTCGGGGCGGTGTTGCACTGTTCGATTCCATTAATGTCGAGTTTCAGTCCTGTGGTGATAATAATCAAAATGACAATTCTGCCTGTAAACGACTGGATTGCACTGGTTACGGATCATATTTTATAGTATTTATATTTTTCTACAAATAGTTTTAAAATTTTTGTTCCGGTGGTTTCCCGTAACACGTCAGGCCCTTCAGATCCACCCTGTGGCTATCTGGATCCAACCACCGACTCGGATTCTCCGCTGTTCGGTCAATTTGAGAAAGGATTCTCCACTCATAGCGGAAGATTTGAGGTTTGTGTCATTTCTGTCAACCCTGCGTGTGTCCAAGACAGGTGGTGCACCAGGTCATCATCAAGCGCTGCCAATTGCACGAACTTACTGTTCCCTTCTTTTTTAGAACCGCATCACTGGCATTCCCAGCGGCAGTACGTCTTTTAAATAAATGACTTTCATGACATTTTTATAATTTTTAATCAGATCTTTCTTTCTTTAGTCAATGGTGCGCAAGACAAGTACATGGCCACTTACCTGCTCGGAGGCCAGAAAGCCGGTCTCGACTCGGGGCCGTTGAATGTCAAACAGGATGGGGTGTTTCGGTCAGTTGGACGTTAATTTTTTTAGTATTCGAGATTCAAGCTACATAAATAGTTTATTATCACAACCTACATATGCACAGGTACGATTTCTACGAGGCCGTTTACGATTTCACGCAGAAGATCTGTCTGAACACGCCCACAAACTGTCCGTTTGAAACCGATGTTCTCGCAACACCCTCAGACCGAAGTTGGAAGCAGGCCAGTGTGAAAATACCTCGAGGAACTGATCGGGTGAGCTCATACATACGTGTATAGGCAAACTACGCCAACACGAGCCCGATTTCTGAGGTGGTGAACTTGCAAAACGCAAAGAAAGAGAAAATCATCATGCTCCACGTTGTATGCCACAACGTGTAACGTTTCCCAAATCAGCAGCCACGTCATGAATGTTTCACAATTTTGCTAGCTTCGAAATCGGGCTCGTGTTGGCGTAGTTTTACTTTATGTATGTTTGCTGCTTTTTTAACGACGTTTTGGAATGAAAACATCATTAATGTATCGAAAGCTAAAAATGGTAGAAGCACTGCATAGTATATTCGGTGATTTTTTGAACCTTCATTGCAATGAAACCAATTAATCTCAGGAGGACAATTTTAGAGGGATTTTTTTGGCTCCCACTGCTATGTCGTGCACATGTGTACACGATGATGTCACTATAAATGGGGGTAGACACGACGGTAGCTTACTTTCAGATTTTCATTCTGGTGGAGAACTTGGGCAGCAACCAGGGTGCACTGGGTCTGGACAATTTACAGTGGCTGAAACCGAGTGCGACCAATCCAAATGACCCCGACGCAGCAACGGAATTTGAATGTTTGCCTCAGAGAATGCGGCTGAAGAAATAATATTTTCATGATACGCTTTTGTTTGTTGGTATTTTTGTGCGAATATGCACTGCACTTGTGTGAATAAAGGCGCGCGTTCGATTTTGATCTTGAGCCCAAAGTCAGTGTTGCTTCATTTGCTGGATAAAAATGATTGTTTGCGGCGACTATGCAGAAAACGACAAAGTTGCAATAAATCAATACTTTTCAGAGGTGTGTACATATAGGTGTTGGTATAAAATGCATGAATGAAAAAGAGTACAGTCCGACCACCAGCTCATGAGACACCTGTCACGGTTCCAGTTGTTTCGAAACATTTCGTAAACAACAGAAGGAGAAAATGGGTACGTTTATGCATTGTCGATTTCTCTCTCTATTGTTTTCAAAAAGTCTCGAAACACGTGGAACCATAACAGGCGTCTCATGAGCTGATGGTTGGACTATACCATCGACCAATCAACGAAACCGTTTGATCCCAAAGTCACCAGAAATCAATACCTGACAAACATGTCACATCGGTGCTGCTCCTTAACCCAATAATTACTAGAAGCATCTTCATAGTCACACTGATTGAAATAATCACCGATTTCACATGGGCACAGATGATGTTTCACATGTGCCTGATCAACACACAGCCACTCGGCCGAACCAACATTGTAGATTTCGAAAAAGCACCGCTGCTGTTTCATTGGATTGATGGCCAACAGCCCATAACCGTGATTGATCAATCGACCAAATGCACTGCTGCTCGGTCGCGCAACTGCGGGACAGTCGTCAAACCAAAACCGTTGATCTTGATCGTACAAATAGCAAGCAACGCGCTCGGTGAGCGATGCCGTAACGCACACGACCAGCTTCGAGCCGAAAGCCACTGCGTGGAAATCGAGAACGGCGTACGACAAAAGCAGTGGCTCCTCCAGATCCCAATAGTTGTGCGCCGGTTCGTGGCCCGCCGACCACACCAGCGAAGGGGTGCTGCTTTCGATCGAGATTGAGTTCGCGTAAAGACTCTCGGTGCCGCCCAGTACGTAGACCATCGTTGTTGTCTTTTGCAACCAGTTCACCGCACCCTCGTGGGTGACCAGCATCTGTGGGGAACACGTGTCACGTCAGTCACAAATGCCAGACACGGACTGGCCGTATAACAAGTGGAAGGAGCTGGGCTTGATTTTTTATTTGTTTTATTTCCGATTCGATCTTGGGATGGAAACACGTCTGTTCATGGGTATTTTGTTGTGGTTTTGAATGACATGGACGTGGACTTATTCTCTGGATTGCAGCATTGACCAAATGCCATTGGGTATAGTTTTTGACTGTGTAAACGTCGGTGTAAGCTCAGTCAAAAGTTCGGTCTGTGTAAGCTGGGTGTAAACATGAAACGTTGCCTGCGGTTAACGTGCAATGTGTCCTGTTTACACGGAGCTACATCGACCGAGCCCACATCCACCTTTAGGCCGCATTCACAATGCAAAGCGGATTAGCGGGTTAGCGGATTAGCGTGCACGCTAATCCGCTTTTTGCGATTAGAACCGGTTCTATTTTTTGCGGATTATGGCAGTGGGCGCGTCTTCAGAAATGTTTACTTTGCTTTGAAAAGGGTACTAGAGTATAAAATAAGTTTGCACATGGGTAATTCAACATGCTGCGTTCATTCGAAGTATTTTATCCTATTTTGCTGCTTGGTAAACAGCTCTTTTTAACATCCATCTGTGCATTAATGTGTTCAAAACAATCATTATTCCGAAATCAAAGAATTGAGTGAAATGATTGGTGATTACCTTCGTAAATGAAAAAATCAAACAGCGCGCATTGTGAAGACAAACGCGTTTTGCGGATTAGCGGGTTAGCGGATTAGCGGGCGCACATGAGCGGACCCGCTAATCCGCTTTTCCAAATTTCCATTGTGAATGCAAAAGCGTGCGCAGAAAGCAGGCTCGCTAATCCGCAACCCGCTAATCCGCAAACCCGCTAACACGCTAATCCGCTGCATTGTGAATTCGGCCTTACACCCTTACACCGTTTCAAAAAATCAACCCATTGTGTGGTAGGGTCTACAACACTAACCTGCATGGGCTGTCTGCGATTGCGGTGGGCGTCGTATTCACTTCGGCCTCGGTTCATCAAGAAATACGGCGACCAAGTTCGATCGGAGTCGATGTAATATTTGCAAACGCGTTGGGGCGGTCGAGACCAATCGATGCCACCGCACCTGGATGTTTCATTTGTGCCATGTTTGCAAGTTATTATGCATGAATTAATTTATATTAGAAACGTTGCTGTGGTGAACGGGGATGTGTGTTAGGTGCTCTATCGGTTCGCAGCTGTTTTAGATTTGTACCGTTGTAAACACTTAACCCACATCGGTCCGGAAATCAGGCCAGGTTTGATATTAAGCGCACTGTTCAAATATGAAACATTCGAGAAATACAGCGGGCTACGAGCAACGTTAATATGCGATCAAATACATACTCGATACCTGAGAAAAGTAAAATGCGCTTGTCCAACATTAGTATACTTGCAAACCCGTCCGATTCGTTAAGATCAGTGGCAACAGAATTTGTTGACACAGCGTCTGCGGCTGACTGGAAATCTACCCGGACCAGAACAACACAGAAATTGGAAGTTTATCGCAACATAGTAGCACTCAGTGCCAGCATGTCTTCGAGCGAATCGCAAACTTGCGGGGGAATTTTACATTTCCCACCGTCGGAAACGAACATTCGACCATCGGTCTTTTCTGGCGCTTTTTTGACACTGGGGAAAATGAAATTTGTTCAAGTCTGGGGCAGAACTCACTGACCATCAGTTTTTGCTGTATCGAGAAAAACAATAAACTTGCGCGATCACGTACCAAATGACCATTTCATCGTTGACAGCAACCATGCTCGCAAACGTCAGTTCCTTGTCTGGGGCTGGTAACTGTTCGACTGTTTTGTTGTCAACATTAATTCGGTACATCAGCGTATCATATGGATATTCGGTCGACCTTTCAAGAGATAAAATGACGTTCTTCCCCTGCAACAGCACACTTTCCCGCGTGTAGTTGGCGATGTGGGGAAGCTCAAACACTTCTGATTGACTAATCACTCTTGGAATGTGCTGTGTATTGCTCAAATTGACGGAAAATTCTTGGAAATCGTATTTTTCAGCGGCGTAGAAATGTCGCGGCGACGATTTGGTGCAAGTGAATGTGACATCGACATTGGCCTTCGATCGATCACATGTCCGATTGCCAATGGGGTCGGTGTACCAACAATACTCGAATTCTCTATCGGGCATTGTTTCGTGCGTTTGTGCATTATCAGCACAAGTCGACAAGGGTGGTGACAACCAGCTTAACATGAGTCGGCTGTGAATCTGGGAGTTATTTGAAGGCAGTGTCTTCTGGACGCATTCGCCATCCACGTCACATAGATCGAACATGACGAACAGGGCATCGAAGTTCGATGAAACATCGGCTGTTTCGAGCACGAAGCGTGCGTCGCGGACAATACCGTAGAAACTGGGTAGCAACTGGCCGATATCGTATTCGCGTTTCAGCCACGTCACCGACACTGTGCCTCGCGCGGTCATTGCTGATGCCATGTCTGTCACGGGAACGAAACACGTATAGCAGTTTGAGGCGGCAAGCCAGCAGTTTGTTGGACCGTAAAATGAAAAAAAAAACGATTTGCTCACACCTGAAAAATCAACGATCTTGACTGCCGGTTTCATTGGCTGGGCGAACACGGTCATGGTGTACGACGAGGTCGAGGGCACGAACCAAGGGAAGGTCATATCGGTACATGTCGCGTACCCGATACTGCCATCCACATTATGTGGTGCGCACCACAGATCTTTGATGTTCACCGTAACCTGGACACGTTTGGGCGCTATGTACACGCGATCAAATACATCCAGACAACTTGGACTGATTGGCGTTGTTATCGGTTCGGGAGTTTGGGGTGCCAGTTCGGATGGTAGTATGATTGTCAAAGCCAGGCCGCACACGGCGACAATCACGAGAAGCGCGATCAAACTGCAGAAATAGACGAGTTGCGAGCGTGTGTACCAATGGGCGTGCACTGGCACGTCGGCGATGCGGAAATCGAGCAGTTGCGCGGCCGTGAAACGCACGCTGATGTTGTCTGCAACAAAACTTTCGCGGTGACTCGCAAAGAAAATCTTACATGGTCAAAATAGGGGCTCCAATGTACATAGATATACTGTACATGTACCATAAAATATGTCCTAAAAACCAAAACTAAAATTGCTGCAAATTGTCCGCAAAGTACACAGCCCTCGCCTTTGACTGGTGTGACTCCATGCCATTACATAACGCGGAACACACGGTCAAAAGCGACTTTTCAAGTCAGGCTAGAGCATCTTACCATACTCGGGAATCTGGAACACCTCCGTGCTCGTCTTGGTCCAGCGCTTGCCGTGAAACAATCGATATCGAACATCGTCCTGTTGTTGTTTCGTCAATTTGGTCACAAAATGCAACGCATACAGAAAGCGGCACGGGTCCGAATCGAAGATTTTTGGTGTTTTCGGTCGACGAGAGAGCTTTCTTGGGTTGGCAGCATTGTGGTGGGGAGCGATATCGCCACCGTCGTTTGCACGCTGTACAAACGTTAAGTTTTTGAGCTTTTCGGAATATTTTCGCCACAAAAATAAGACTTGATTTAGCGTCAGTTATGTCGACTATTGAAATGAAAACCTAGGCAGGCAGATTTCTGCAAAGTGGTACTGCGTCCCTGTGCAGTGTTCGTTTCCTCGGTATATATGACCCTACATCCGCTGGTTGACTTTGTGCCTAGTCGTACAATTCGAGCATAAAAGTGCCTTAGGCTGCGGTTATAGATAAATGCAGAATGGCAAATTTATGCACTCCACATTCCGCGTTTATCTGCTCACCTTTGCAGAGTTTTAAATTTCCGCAAGAAAATTTATGCATTTGGTCAAACATCTCAGTTGATGTTTGCGTTAACACGCAACATTTGAGGTCAGCACGCTGGAAGATGTCATCGTCACCCAAGCACGCACCAGTCCGCAGAAGGTGAACAGATAAACGCGGAACGCGGAATACAGAAATCTGCCATTCCGCGTTTACCTGCTAACCAATTTCCGCATTCCGCATTTATCTAATCGCAGCCTAAATGGGGTCTGTTTGTGGGGCCATCCATAGGGTGATATTTTCGAAACGGTGTAAAGGTCAGTTGTGTGTAAAGGTCGGTGGAAAGCTCGGTCGACAGCTCAGTGTGATAGACCTCGGTGTAAACTTGAAACATTCCACGTTAATAACAGGCAATGTTTCACGTTTACACCGAGCTACGCCGACCGAGCTTTCGACCGAACTTTACGCCCAACTGACTTTTACACCGTTTCGAAAATTCCACCCATAGTGTAAGACGATGTGTTCGTGCACCACCTGCCTGTGGTCTTGAAACGGGCAACCAAAAAACATGTCATGCTGCTTTCCACATGAAGGAGTCACACTAACCTCACTTTCATAGTCGGTGCTTTCCGACCCATCCGCCGAGCTGTCTGAGTCACATCGGTAAAGCACACGGGGACGTGCAGTAACAGGGAAGGGTTGAATGTAGCCAGAGCAGCGACTGGCCGTTTGCTGGACGACTGACATGTTTCGTGCGAAAAGCGAACCGGTCTGAATGCGGATACACGAAAAATGAAATGGTGTCGGTGAAACTAACACGTCAAATGGTACATATTGCACGGTGTTCACTGCGAAACTACTGTATGTAGGCCACGTGGCAATCAGATTGGGCACGTCACAACGAAAATTTCGATAAGAATCACTTGCGCTACACCCTTCGCTCATGGTGGGCAACTTTTAACAAAATTACATTGGTGGGTGGTGGCTTTCATTGTTGAAACTTATACCTGAAGCTCGAGCGAACAACGCGTTTCATAGCGGTTTGACTGGTTGCTGAAAAGTGACATGGTGTCATCGTCTGTTATCGCACCATTTTGTGTATTTGACAAACCTTACAAACACAAACAAAAAGTTTATGAGCTGTTTGGCGTCAAATGAGGTGTATTAGATAACCTGTGAAGTCACCGTCATTACACACCAACTGTATTTTTTTCAATAACAAGTGGTTGTGTCACATTGCAACATTTCGAAATAATTTCAGGAATGGATATTGATTTTGCAGCGAAATGAAGTTGTACGGCAAATCCCATGCACGATGCAAAACTGTGCTTGTGTTGACTTGTTCCAGTGTGAAAGCTCATGTGGGTGGAGAAAGCTTGACTCAGAAACCCTTAATCATGAAGAATTATACGTAATTTTATGCACATTGTGTGTGTCAGCTACACCAATACTATTGCTATTACCATTGCTATTATGGTGCCAATAAATTCATATATACATTCATACTGCGCAGTTTTTTCAAACCGGTTTTCAGCAAATATTTGAAAAAAGGCAACAAGCCACAGAACCACAACGCTTTCTGTGTCAAACAGAAACATGTTCAGGTTGAAAACGAATTGTTATGTATGTAGATTGTGTTTTACATTTACATATGCCCCTGCTTGGTGCGCGTTGCCTGATGGACGCGCAGTTTCAACCACAGTTTATTTACGAAGCAACAAATAACAATCCAAAATGTCAGCCACTCGTCAAAATGTTGTGCACCGGATGGAAATCGATGCGACACAGGAGCGAGAGAAAAACATAGAGAAACGTGAGGTTTTACTTTGAAATTTTGACTTGAATATCGAATTAACCAAACTTGGAACTTCGAAGCAGATGCGCGAACTGCAAGATTGCAGACGAAACGCGAAACATGGAGCTCAAAAATCGAATTCCAGCTTGCTGTTATTGGATTTGCGGTGGATCTGGCAAATGTCTGGCGACTTCCGTGGATATGCTATCGGAATGGAGGAGGTTTCCAAAAACCTTAACGTGTCTTGCTCATTTCTTATGCAACATATTAGACATTCACAACAGCAGTGCTATTTCAGGCGCCTTTCTCATCCCATACTACGTGATGTTTCTGTTTGGGGGTCTGCCGATGTTCTATTTGGAGTTGGCGATTGGCCAGTACCACAGAGCCGGTTGCCTGACAATTTGGGACAAAATATGCCCGATGTTCAAAGGTCAGTGTATGGCCCAAGCAGACTGTTACATATGCCGGGTTGTTTCTCCTTTCGGTTGAAAGCTTGATTATGCTGAAATATAAGCAGAAATATAAGCAAATGCACCAAATGGCAACGTGTCTCTCAAAACTGTAAACTGCATGAACTTTTCGTCCACAACAACAGAAACAACATTGTATCAACACAACTCAAATATGGAAGGCAGGCAAATGCGTGTCACAAAATTCAAATTTTTACAGCTCGCACTCAAAAAAATTCCACACTTTTTCACAACCTACTGTCTGCTTGGAACAAAGTCACAAATCGCTCAAATTCACGACCAATTCGAATTCAGGCATCGGCATCGCAATCGTCTTAATTGGCTCGCTCACCGCCTTCTTCTATTGTCCAATCATCGCCTATTCGCTGTATTTCGTCTTTCTGTCGATGGCAAGCGAAGTGCCCTGGAAACACTGCGGTCATTCGTGGAATACCGGTGAGCCGGTGAGGGTATCGCTTGATCCAGCACTGGGCAAACAATGTTTTTTTGTTAAAAATCGCCCACAAGCACGGACCATGCTCGAAAAAGTTGAGAAATGTGTATTTCAGGAAAAAACGAGGTTTTATGAAGCTGTTCTGTGTCTTCTAAGGCAAGCATTTGCATTTGCATTAAATAATTCTGCATTTAATAAAAGAAACAAACGTCGTTTTAGAAACGCAGTCGTTTTTGTCCTCAGGTCTAATCGTGAAAGTAGGATGAATGTGTTGAATACATTTTTGTGGAATGTGTTGACATGGTCACGTGCAGGGTTGGATTAAAATTTTTTTTATTATCGAACTTTTTTTAAAAAAAAAACTTTTTAAAATTTTTTTTTTAAAAAATCACTTTTTTTATTCCGGACACCCAAAAATTTGGTTTTTTGAGGCATGAAATTTCTGAAATCAGGTTACTTAGGTATGTTTTGAGGGACACTAAAGATAACTTTTCCACTGACTTGCATGTTTATGTCGATCACCTGCGATCTAACCCCTTTGGTCATGACTTTGAGAACCTCGAAGGAAAATCTGTGGGTATATATGACAAAGGGAAGACCAAACTTCTGTTTGTGAATTCGGGGATAAAGAAAGATAAAGATTTACACCGCACTCATCTTGTGTCACAAAAGCAACAAATGACATATCCACACAACTGCAAACAGGCGAGCAACGTGGAGCCTGTCGATAGCTTACAACACGTTCAATAAATGTACAGTATAGGCAAACTACATGCCAACACGAGCCCGATTTCGAAGGTGGTGTGTATTCAAAACGAATAGAAAGAGAAAATCATCATGCTCCACTTTGTATTCTTCAACGTGTAACATTTCCCAAATCAGCAGCCACGTATGAATGTTTCACTATTCTGCCAGCTGCGAAATCGGGCTCGTGTTGGCGTGGTTTGCCTTTATACGGTATGGGGTGTCCTATATTATACATGCAGCGATTGTTGGGATGTCTGGGAACTGTATGAGTCTATTACAACACCATTTCAAACTGAAATATAAGCGCCGCAGGCGATTTTTTGAGAATTATGAGCAATAAAACGCATGAAAACAAGCCTTTTTACCTTAAAAAAAGTCAGAAAATAACGAAAAAAAGTGTGAAATAATAAAAAAAGTGGACTTACTTTTTAAAATTTTAAAATGAAAAAGTGGCCAACTTTAAAAAAAAATTTTTTTTACAAAAAATGTTTACTTTTTTTCAATCCCACCCTGGTCACGTGACTTTTTGCCTTTTTTGACCGAGACGTTACTGTGCTTTCGACCAGAGAACTGCACCGAGTACTATCTGAACGATTCATGGCCGGTGCCCGACAACTACTCAGCGCTGCCGGCGGCCGAATTTCTCCAGTTTGCTTTTTCCATTGAAAATGTAACAGTTTGCAAGTAAGTAACAACGTAATGTTTCACGCACGCACAGACGTAGAGTTCTACAATCGGATCAGTCATCGGGCATCGATGACCTCGGTTGGATTAGATGGCCACTTTTGGGATGTCTGGCCCTCGTGCTGACCGTTGTGTACTTCGCGTTGTGGAAAGGACCGAGAAGTGCCGGAAAGGTATGTAGTATAGTCCAACCACGTGCTCATGAGACGACTCTTTTTAAAGCTTGCTTGGCCAGATTAAAAAAATGCGCCGGTTACCCGTGTTTTCGCAAACAAAAGAAAGAGATTGGGCCGAGAGACATGATGACAAGTTCCAGCTGGCTGACCTCAATCTGTTGCGTGCTTACGCGAACAGCAGCGTCGTTCAATACACAAATGTTTTGGGAGTCAAAAGGGAATTTACACACCGAGGTGGAGAGCGTGTTTTTAAAAAATACATGCGTTTCTCTTTCATTCATTTCCGAAATACGTGGAACCGGAACATTATTGGATCTGCTCAAGTCAACTTCAAAATAAGTCATCTCATGAGTTCGTGGCTGGACTATACAGTACATATAAGGCAAGGCATGATAATTTCTAATAATCCTGGATTTGGTTCATCTTCTTTCATTAGGGATCACTTTTTGTTTGTTTTAACAACAATTTCAGCGCTGGTCAAAACGTACGGGGTGTGGCAGAGGAGGGTGAATTTTCTGAAAAAATCCAAATAAATTGATAAATACAGCGTGAACTTTGTCAAATACAGATCAGAACATGTTTCCAAATTTGACGACATATTTTCAGGCAGTATGGATCACGGCAACGATGCCCTACGTGATTTTGGTGATCCTGATGATCCAAAGCACAACGTCCCCCGGTGCTGGGGACGGTATCCGATACTACCTGGCGCCAAAAAAATGGGATCGATTGTTTCAATCGAAGAGGTTTTTGTAAAGTGAATGAGCCTGATATCTGAGACACCGCTCTTTAGTGATGCTGCATAGTGAAACACTCTATGAAAGTGTAATGTTGACACGGCGGGGCCAAATACTGCATATCCCGATGATGTCACCACAAAGTGTGCGCACCGATTTCGTGTCCACCTCGCCCATTCAGGTTTGGATTGACGCGGGAGTTCAAATTTTCTTCTCACTCGGCACCGGTTTCGGCACGTTGATCGCGTTCGGCAGCTACAATAAATTCGACAACAACTGCAGAAAGTTGGTCTAGAATTACGATGTACTGTACCTGCACACTCGTAGTAATTATCCTACACATCATGATAGCCTTTTCACGGTGATTGGTCCTCAGCCGGCTTTTCATTTCTCTGCCTCTGGGCACCATTCCCTGTAGTAACCGAAAATGCAGAGTATGGGCAATCCATCGGCTCATGGCACTTTTTATACACACAGCGCATGCAGCAGCACACGCCCATTTTCTGACAAAATACACTTTAAGCGCGTGTCATACTTTGATGACCGCTTTGTAATTCACTCGGTTTTCATTAGCTGCTTTAGATAACACTTTTCTGTACTGTTGCAAAATTTGGGGATGTTTAAATGGATAACTGCAGAAAATCACGATGCATTCATTGACGGCAGTAATGCAGCATGCAGCCTGTGTGTGTTGAGTGCCATGAGCTGGCGGACTGC